>JAJJMB010005149.1:1557945-1596918 GCA_023531105.1 Papaver atlanticum
CATAAAAATCGATCAACAATCCAACCCTAAATCCGTCTGTGAAAAGATATTTTTCCCGCCAGTTTTCTGTTTTTGAAAATGTGAAGAAATGTGACCTCCCCCTATCCAGTCCCGGTTTGTGCTTAGCAGCTGCTTGGAAATGGGTTACCCCTTATCCAAAATAAGAGTCCGAATAGCAAATGTCCTCCCAGGTACCTTTAACAACTTTTCGAGCCAATTTTGCCGCAAAAGCTTATTCCTAAAAAAACACCTACAAAGGGATAAAATACCAAAATTAGTACAGAAATGGGTACTAACAGTATACACAAAAGAGATGAAAATAGACACATAAATGCGTCTATCAAATACCCCCAAACTTATTATTTGCTAGTCCCGAGCAAATCAAAACTACAAAATAAAATCCTAACTCACTGTCGCAGGCATCGTCGATTGCACTTAGCATGTGCAATAAGCCTTTAAACCCCTAGGTGGCCCTAGTGGCCGAGTTATAGTCTCGGGAGGGTTTACCAGAGGTGTACCCACAAAACCTTTACTCCAGACCCTAGCTATCTACGCAGAACCTTAGAATGCACTAAAGAACCTCCTTGGTTGGCATACTTATTGATTACGGGAGGAAGTACCCTGATGCGAAATTCTAATTGTTGTATATGAGTTTGCACTCAAGTATACTAAAATTCATATATAAGTGACAGAGCTCTACTAAGATAGTTGCACTATGGACATCAATATCCGGAGTCAACAAATCACATGGAACGATTAAGAGATGGATATAGAAAAACATAGCTGGTTTTGATGTTGACTAGGTGAACGGTGTTTTCTCATATCTGTCTGAAGGCCTCCACCAAGATGAACCTATCCTAATGGACTGAGATACCGGTCTGACTAATATCAACACAACTAGCATATACAAGGGAACCAGTGGTCGATAATCCTAATTCTAGATCAACTCGTCTGGCATATACAAGGGAACCAGCGGTCGATTTATTGAACACACATTTATTTTTTATTTTTTAATTTTTAATTTTTTAGAACTAACGACATGATTAGATCTTGTGGATCCAAGCGCATGCTTCTTGTCACAAGATTACATGGTAATTCCCGTGGATCCTGCATTCCACGCTTGTTTAGGCGACGGAGACAGTGAGAACACACACATATTGCTATCCAAGTGTTAAAATTTATTCCGATTGGTCTAATTGGTCTGGCCTTTTTTTTTTTTTTTTTTGGTATCTCAATCACTTTATTTCACCCTAGCATTGGTAACAACTTGAATCGTGAGCCCCGCCTAATCACTTAGAGAAACATATTTTTAAAAGAAAATAAAATAAAAATAGAAATGAAAAGGACTCAACGAGATATGGCGAAACTATCATGTAATTTCTAACACCTGAGCTCTGTGCTTTTATGAATAGACTCTTTTAGATGTTTCCATCTAATCAGATTGGTCCCTCAACTCATAAACCAAAATGCTTCCATCCACTTAGATTGGTTAGTGCCATCCTTAATAGGCATAAATTTCTAGGCTCTGGAGTTTATAACGCAACTAAAAAGTTTCTCCCATACCCCCAAACTTAAATCTAACATTGTCCTCAATGTTCTAAATATAAAATTAAAAGCATGAACAAGGAGAACCTGTTACCATTTGAAGCAAAAGAGTTAAGGAAAGATATTACCGTGTTGCATGAGCATGGGTTACCTCCCAAGAAGTGTTAAGTTTCAGATCTTCATCCAGGCATCAAGTACCATAAAATTGCTAATTACTTTTCAAATCATATATATCAGTAGTCGAAATAACTGTGGGTCATCAAAACCAAACAGCACTGCCACTAATATGAGACAACTACACAGGATTAGAAAAATTAACAGACGGAGCACAACCTGATCTAAACTTTCTTGCAAGACAACTGGGTTTATCTGTGACGCCCTCTTAGGCTTCATGTGAGTGTATTGACAAACATATTTTTTCCGAACTATGAGTTCCCACTTCCATGACGGTATCAGGAGGATCAGGTTGTGGAGTCGGGACAGACTCAAGTAATACCTCAGGAACACTAGACTCGAGTCCCAAGTTAGGGACTTCTAATAAAGATACTTGACCATCACTACCCCCAAAATTAGGGTAGTCAGTATTCTCAGACAAACCTCTAATTATTGCTTGAATTTCCGGATCCTCAGAGTCTTTAAAATAATCAAGAGCTTCTTCCAGTTCTCTACCCCCAAACTTAGAGTCATCATTACTCACAGAAAGACCTAACACTAGTGACTGAATTTATGGGTCTGTAGAGTCCTTGAAATATTCGAGAGATTCTTCTAGTTCTAAAGTTTGGTCATCTATCTTACCTAAGATAATTGTCTCATCAAATTCATCTAAAGAATCACCAAACAAAGTGTCGTCCCAATTATCCTGAACTAGATCCTGAACCAAAGTACTAATCATATTCACTTCCTCTAAATCATCAGAAGGTTGTCTAGTAACATTAAAGACATTTAGTTCAGTGGTCATATTACCAAAGGATATGTTCATAAGTTCGGTCCTACAGTTGATAACGGCATTAGACGTGGCTAAAAATGGGCGACCTAAAATCACCAGTATTTTATTCTCTGGGTCAGGGACAGGTTGTGTATCTAGGACTACAAAATCCACAGGATAAATAAACTTGTCGACCTCAATAAGAACATCTTTTATCACACCACGAGGAATTTTAACAGACCTATCAGCTAACTGCAGTGTTATCTTGGTGGGTTTCAATTCACCAAGTCCCAGTTGTAAGTACACATGGTACGGAAGTAAGTTCACACTAGCTCCTAAGTCAAGTAAAGCTTTTTCTACCCTGTGTTTTCCTATCGTGCAAGCAATGGTAAGGGCACCTGGGTCTTTATACTTAGGAGTTGTGGTGTTCTGATTGATCGAACTTACATGACAGGCTAAAAAGGCTTTTTTAGGGACACTAAGCTTTCGCTTTCGCGTACACATATCCTTGAGGAACTTGGCATAAGCCGGAAGTTGCCTAATTGCTTCTAGTAACGGAAGGTTTGTGGTAACTTTCTTAAAAACCTCCATAATGTCATTAAAGTTGGATTCATTCTTTGTTGGTACTAGTAGCTGTGGAAATGGGGCTCTAGGTACAAAATCAGACCTCCTAGGGATAGAATTTATATCAACAGAAACTTTATCGGTCTCTTCAGCTATGGGTGGTCCTGAGGGGTGAGATCCTGAGGGGTGAACTACAGTAGGTTCACTATCGGGCATGGTTACCTTGTTGTCTATAATTCTACCACTCCTAAGGGTTCTAATAGCATTCAATTGTTTTATATTTACTTCATGAACTCCTCTAGGGTTAGGTTGTGTTTGACTAGGAAACCTACCTTTTTCTCTCAAAGACTTATTTATCAAACTAATCTGGGTTCTCAACTCGGAAATAGCCTGACTATTTTCTTGTCCTATCTTGTTACTAACTTGTAGACTTTGTTCTACTGATTGCTGAAGTTTTGCAGTTTGTCGAGTTAACAACACGATAGACTCCTCTAGGCTTAGGATTCTCTTATCCGACTGATTCTGAAATTGAGCTGGCCCTGAAGGATTCTTAGCATAACTAAAATCTGGGGGAGCATTAGAGTTACTAAACTGACCTTGATTCTGGCCCTTAGACCATGAAAAGTTCGGATGGTTTCTCCACCCAGGATTATAGGTTTTTGAATATGGGTCAAATTTCTGACGATTATCGAATCTAGTGTTATTATAAAGAGCATTGGCTTGCTCTTCATTATCCTGGCCTTCCCAAAAAGGCTCCAATCTACCACTAGTGCGACCCATTTCTAGAGCTTCTAACCTTTTAGCTATTGCTGCAATCTTGGTATCTGATTCATAGCTTCCTTCTACCCTATTAACGTTTCCTCTGTTTAGAAGAATTGTTTTCCGGGGTTCCCTACTATTTTCCCATTGTTGGGTCTTTTCGGCGGCTTCATTCAAAAATGTCATTGCCACATCAACAGTTTGGTTCTCAAACCCACCTGTACACAAAGCTTCTACCGTGATTATTGTGGAATAATCTAAACCCTCATAAAGGATCTGAACTAGCCTAACCTTTTCTAAACCATGGTGAGGACATTGTGTTAACAAATCATTGAACCTTTCCAAATACCTATACAAAGATTCTCCCTCTTGCTGTGAGAATGTGCATATTTGCGTCCTAATAGACGATGTTTTATGCCTAGGGAAAAACTTATTGAAAAAGGCAGATGTAAGTTGTTTATATGTTTCGATTGACTCAGCAGTCAAACTATACAGCCACGATTTGGCTTTATCTTTCAGGGAAAAAGGAAATAACCTAAGTTTCAAAGCATCATCATCTAAGCCTCTAATTCTTAGGGTACTGAAAATTTCTTCAAAATCCCTAACATGGAAATAGGGGTTTTTATTTTCTTTCCCTAAAAAGATTGGGAGCATCTGTATGGTCCCAGGTTTAAGTTCATATGTGGCTTATGTGTCAGCTAACTTAATACACGAGGGACGAGTAGTCCTAGCCGGATTTAATAAAGCTTTCAAAATAGCCATTTCTGGTGCTATCGGGGTATTGGGGATTCTCTCCTCAGTAAAAGGAGTACGTTCAAAACAGGACTCTCCGAAAATCGGACCTTCTAGGTCAAGGTAATCGAGACGCTTAGAACTGCTAGGTTGTTCTTGAACAAATCTACCTAGGGCGTCTCTTTTACGTTTAGGCATATAAGAATTCCCTAAATTGGAAGGATAATCAATCGCAAATCAAGGACGACTCAACCAAATCAACCCTATTGATTTCTAGCAAACAAAAAGCATGATGGCTCCACTTAGATTGTTTCTAGACCAGCTTCTACTCTTCCAAGAGAAAACTGGGTATAATTTTAGCAAACCTCGTAGGACGATCCGAATAAAGTAAGTCGAAGAGAAGTAGGAGAAGCTCAGAGGAGCTTTGATACCCCCACCTCTTTGGCAACGCTTCCCTGGGTTACAAGGCGGCTCTAATCGACTTACAGTAATCTTCCTGAACTTTGAGTTAGGCTAACAAGATACCCAATACGATCCTTTTGAACGACTTTCCTATAAGCTCGTTACCCTATCGGTCTCGTTCTAGTCAATATTTTAAGCTTAGGTTCGCGTTCGGTATTGTTTTCCTAATGCGGGCAAGAAGAGAACGGTGATGAAATCCGAACCCTTATCTTGTATGGCTAGGCCTTGCCCTTTACTTGGAAAATAAATGTCTGTATTCAATTCCTCAGCATATATGCACCTTAAGGAATACAGTAACTCGCTGACAGGGGATTCGTGAGTGTTCAGAATCTTACCTTCCGTTCCAGACGGGGGATGAATCGGTTGTAGTCGACTCGGGCCACTGACTCCTGTGTCAGTGTACGAACCCAAGGTGCAGAGACAATATCGTAATTGTCCTCCTTCTCTGCAAACAGTTTTTATATTTAAGGATACCCTTCCGTAGGGTATATAAAAATAAAAAATAAAAATAGTGTCCAAAAAGTCCAAAAAAAAAAAAAAAAAAATTACAAAATAATAAAGAAACCCTAATGCAATTTTTTTTTCTTTTTTTCTTTTTTCTAAAAAAATAAACAAAACCCTAAAAATAAAATAAAATAAATAAACTAAAATAAAAAAAATAAAAAAATAACTAAAATAAAGTTGTCTTCTTTTCCGTTCTTTCCGCTTTAATCTTTTGCTCCAAGTCTTTACGAAATCACTAAACTCCTTGGCTCAATTTTTTTCTTTACGTTCCAAAACCTGTAGACAAAAGACAAATACCCAAAAACATAAAATAGAACAAAAATAAATAAAAATAAAAATAAATCTAAAACCCGAAAAACAAGTCCGCGTCGGCGGCGCCAAAAATTGATGTGAATTTTAAGTTGTTGTAAAAAGTGATAAGTAGAGTTCGTTCAACTCGGGCTTGTGAAGGATTTTCGAAAATTAAATAAAGTTGTTTCAACAATAATAAGAAAATACCGAGACTCTGGATTCCACCATTGACCAATTAAGTGATAAATTCTAATCAATATTCATGCAATTTTTTTCTTTTAAAGTGATTCTAATATTTTGCCTTTAATAGATTTTTGAAGTACTAATTGTAAGCACGAAACATGAAACATCAAAAGTATTAAAACCAAGCATGTCCCATCAAAACACTTCACAACTACTCAATAAAAACCAATTTTCCTTTTATGTTCTATGCAAATAATCATGTAAAATAATTGCAATAAATAATTAAAATAGAACTATACCACTTTTCATGGAACAATGGCTTCCTCCGTCGCCTCGGCTAAGGGGTTTAGCTCCTCATATTAAACACTTGCTCAAAATACATCTTTGGTGTTCAAAAATTGATTAAAAGAGTGAAAAGTACTAAGCAGCGGATTCTGTAACTAATATAATTGTTACAGAACCTACTGTTACATAAGAAACTGTTGCGAACTGAAGCTAACTGTTGGAAAAATTGTTACAACGGGTATAGAATTTGAAAGCTACTGTCACAGTTTCTGCGACTTTCTTTTTCCGCTGTTCTGTGTTCTTCGTCTTTTCCGGCAGCAGCAGCAGAAACCCGATCTTCTTCTAATGATTTTTCTGGCTTCTCTAAGGCTCTAAACTTTCCCCTAAGGTCTTCCCTCCCTTCCTAGGATTCGTACTAACCCTTTTATACATAATAGAGTAAGGAAAATTCGAGAATATCTTTGATTTTTTCCTCCCAAACAAGTCACGATAATTCCTTTTTCTCATCAGCTGCACGTCGCCTCAATCAATCCAAGCTGTCCAAACACTTCATGTGATAGAATCAAATCTCTAAGAAGAGTTTCCTTCCTCTTCTTCACGTGAGTTTCCATAAATAAACCAAGAAACTTGCCCAAAATAAACCGTGATATTTTAAACCTTTTTTTGCCTCCAATTCGAGTTCTAGCCACTTTGGATCCATTCCAACACCCTTACCTCGCCTGTTAGGTCCATAGGAGCAAACCCAATCAAATTCAGCCCTTTAATCTCCATAAAATTCGATCAACAATCCAACCCTAAATCCGTCTGTGAAAAGAAATTTTTCCCGCCAGTTTTCTGTTTTTGAAAATGTGAAGAAATGTGACCTCCCCCTATCCAGTCCCGGTTTGTGCTTAGCAGCTGCTTGGAAATGGGTTACCCCTTATCCAAAATAAGAGTCTGAATAGCAAATGTCCTCCCAGGTACCTTTAACAACTTTTCGAGCCAATTTTGCCGCAAAAGCCTATTCCTAAAAAAACACCTACAAAGGGATAAAATACCAAAATTAGTACAGAAATGGGTACTAACAGTATACACAAAAGAGATGAAAATAGATACATAAATGCGTCTATCACTGTCATTGGTTGCATCTAGCCAACTCATGTTGATCATCATGCGTCGATCTTAAAAGCCACTTTATCTGACGACTTGAGATTTAGATTCCTGCTTGATGTGGGACGTATTTAAGCTTGGTTTACTGGTTCCAAGATTTGAATAAATCTTGGATATTTATTAATATTTAATTTATTAGGATAATTAGTTGCTTTCTTTTGATCTATCATATTTTATGAGAGTATTATATTCTCTTAGGCAAGTTTAGCAATGTTTAGACTTTTAGGTTTTATGCTTGCGGGATATAAATAGACACTTTTATTGTAATTCTAATTAGTTGTGTCTTGGTCAAAAACCTATTTGGATCTCTTTGAGAGATTGATCATGTTAGATCGCTACTTTGCTCGTAGATTGGAGTTGTTTATCATATTTGGGTCCTATTTACCGGAATGGATTTTGTGCGTATCGGTTTATTTTCAAATCGTTTCCGATGTGTCATATCAAGTGACATCATAACATGCTATTCATGCTATATTCATCTGTAGGTTTTACCTGGAAGAATCAGTTGAAAGGTCCCGTGATATCTAGGTATTTCTATCAAATAATCAAATCATTTATTGGGGGTCAGTGAGTTCTCATTAAAGTCGGGTTCATCATCAAAGTATCAGGTCATCAGTTTGGTAAGATGTCTAACTTTTCTGGTTATTGATTGGGGATTTCAGAATCAAAGAGTTGTAATTTTCATAACTATTGTGGAAGAGACGTTTGATTTAGGTCAAAAGCAAATAAGTTATTAGGTTTCTACTTTTAATCAATAAATATTAAGCCTGTTAAGTATTTTAGTCATGTAAGCAAGACCACTTAAACCTAGTGTTCATCTGAGAGCCTTGACAAAGTTAAATCCTTTGTCCATCAGTACCGAACCAACAAAGCTAGTCCTGACGTTGTTGTATTACTTCACCAATAACTTGTGTTTGAGTAAACAAAAATGGATGATTTTCAGAATACTAACAGTGAGAGAAATCATTTGTTTCATGGAACTGTTAGTGAGAGTATTTTTCGTTTCACAGTTGATGATGGTTGCATTGACAATTTAGTGTCAAAATGGTAGAATCGTTGAGACTCAAATTGGATTAGTACCCACACCCGGATCAATTTGAGTGTGTCAACATTGAAGTTATAACTTGTGTTGGAGTTTGCATATTTCCATTTTCATTTGGTAATTGTTAATCTGACTCAATCATTTGTGAAGTAGCTGACAAAGGTGTTTATGATATTGTTTTGGGTAAATCTTGATAGTTTAATGTTCATCCCAATTGTTAGAGCACTGCTCGGTCGAACTCGCAAGCGTTGCTATCTCAAGCTTGTTTGTCAAGTTTAGGTGATCAAAACTGTAAGTCTTGATTTCTAGTCTGCAAACGGTTTTAACTGTGAAAGTCCGGGAACCAAGTATGCATACCCGTATTCGAATGGTTTCACCTGAGTTAGGTCCGGTACGACAGTATGCATACCAGTTTGCGAACCGTCGGACATGACCAAAGTTCGGAACTCTAGTTTGCGTACCAGTTTGCAAACTGAGTTATTTTAAGTTCTAAAATCGGTTAAGTATGATTTCATACTCATGAAAAAATACATTTATAAATTAAGGAATGCAATCTTTGCAAACCGTGGCTAAAATGTTCATGAATTGATTCTCTTGAGTCAATCCGATTTTGTTTCAATTGTGTCTTGTATACTTCTACGAGAATATAAACAATTGAATAACTCTATGAGTAACACAATTAGATTCATTTGATTATCATTTGATCTAAAAGTGTTAGATGAATGTGGTTAATACAAAAGTGTTCATATGGCTAACTTCGGATAACTGTTATTGAGCCAACTTAATATACATGTTTAGGTACGGTTACCCATATCTAAATGAAGGTATATTTCATTTGTGTGTAACAAGCTAAGACCATCTAACGATGGAGAGATATTGCTTTGGTTTTAAGCAAACTTAGCTTGAATCTTAAATCAGGTTTTCATCTAACGGTGAATATTGATTGCTTTGTTTTAAAGCTATCAAACCCTGATTTGAAGACTATATAAGGGAGAACTCTAGCAACTGGAAAAATTATCCCCACACCTCCTGTGTGATACTAGTTGCGACTAGAGTCGATTCTCCTTTAACCTAGGTTTTTCCTAAAACCATTATAGGTTAACGACTTAAAGACTTCATTGGGATTCTGAAGGGAGACCCAACTATTTTCTCTGTAGTTGTGTGTTCCGATCTTACTTGTTCTATCGTATTGAGTACTATCTTCTCTAAGATTTGCTCGAGATTTATCTCCGATAGGTAAAATATAAAAAGTAATCACAAAGCTGTTCGTCTCATTCTTTGTGATTCCACAATAACTTGCTCTACTACCATATATTTAAGTTATTGTGAGGTGATTGATATTTTTAGGATGTTCTTCGGGAATATAAGACCGGATTATCAATTGGTTCCTGTTCACCTTGATTTATCAAAAGACGGAACAAAACTTCGTAGGTATTTCTGTGGGAGACATATTTATCTATCAGAATAGACTTTTCTGTGGGAGACAGATTTGTTTATAAAGTCTTCGACTTTGGGTCGTAGCAACTCTTAGTTGTGGGTGAGATCAGCTAAGGGAATCAAGTGCGTAGAGTCCTGCTGGGATTCATAGGCGTAAGTAACGCGACTGTACCTTAATCGATGTGAGACTTGGTTAGGGCCCAACTACATTCCAGTCCGAAGTTAACTTGTAGTAGGCTAGTGTGTGTAGCGGCTTAATACATTGTGGTGTTCAAATCCGGACTAGGTCCCGGGGGTTTTCTGCATTTGCGGTTTCCTCGTTAACAAAACTTCTGGTGTCTGTGTTATATTTTTTTCCGCACTATATTTTTTTATATAATTAAAATATCACAGGTTGTGCGTAGTTCAATCAATTGGTAAATCCAACCTTTGGTTGTTTATTGAAATTGATTGACACTTGACATTGGTCTTTGGTACCGTTCAAGTTGTTTCTCATATTAATCAAGCTCACGGATTCTATTTGTTTGATTTTCTGATTACATTGAGAAATAGAGATATAACTCTTGGATATATTTCCTTGATTGAGTCTGACTGTCTAGTTGATTCTCTTGGAATTATATTGGAGTTAGTCTGTGAGAGACTGGATTTTTCTTGGGTTTTACTATACCCGTTAGTCAAATTCTACATTTATAATGCCTAAAACTCTAATGCTTGAGTGTCTCTTGATGCTTGTGGGTTTCTTAATAAGAAATTCTAGTGCATAAATAGAGATATATACCTAAGTTCAAACCTCAGGTGCCCAAATAGCTATGGAATGAGCAAGACATATTCTCCACTTCCCTTAATTTTCAACACGTGGCTTTGGGTAAAGTCATGCAAATTGTGATTGGTTTAAACACAAAGATTTTTGTTAAAGGGAGAACAAAAATGGATTCGAGGAGAGCAAAAATCGTAGTTAACTCGCGAGTTAAAACCTTTTTGATATATTTTTCTAACTCGGACAATAATATCCTACTAAATACACTCACTAACCGTACATAATCCACAAGCACCCACCTCCACCCACGACTTCCACCAGCAACCCCACCGCCAATGCCTAAACAGTCGAATCTAAGGGAAACCGTTAAAACTAGATGGTAAACAAGGTGTTAACAATCAAGGTAATCTTGATGGTAAAACAATTAACAAAGTCCTGATGAAATCAACCAGAAACCAAACAGATTTCATAAAACAAATTGGTGGAATTTTGTGACAGTAGCAATCCATTGATTCAACAAAAAAATTAAGGTGATCATCAAGATATACAGAAAAAAATTTCACGACGAGCTAAGATTGCTGCTTGATCCTTTAATATGATATTACATACTATGATTATCATGATGACTAATAATGGTAAAAGTTTGTGCCTATATATATGGTCATGATGACTCTTGCCGTTACAGAAGAAATTGATTAATTTTTCCTTTTTAATCAGTGATGATTTGGTCCTCCTGTTCGATGGTGGAGTTGATTGAAATTTCGACGGGGACTTCGGAGAATCAGAACGGGTGTAATTTTTGTGGGGTCGGTGTATGGGTAATTTAGTAAGTACTCCAAAATTATATCGACTAGGTCTTAACTAGCGGGTCGATTACGATTTTTGCTTACCTCGGATCCATTTTTGCTCTCCCTTTTAAAAAAAAAATCAAACACAACAAATTTTATTTTTTTTAATGAAGGGAAAGGGGCTTAGTTTCTTCTTCGGCTTTTCTCCCATTTCCCATTCTCGGTTCTACTGAAAAATTCAAGGATCTTGGTCGAAACTATGCATAAATGAACCCCCTGGAGATGAGAACATGTTAAGTTATTGATGCTGATATTGTTGGCTGATTCCATAAGAGGATGAAGGAGATTTCTTCTCCCTGTTTTTCAATTTGGAAGGTGTTAGAAGTAATCATTTTCTTTATTCATTAATTTGAATGGGGTTTGTGCTATTACACTTAATGATTGTGTCTGCATGGTGATATTAGGGTTCACATACCAACCTAGGGTTTTTATAGGATCTGATGGTTAAAACTCCTTTCAGGTGAAATTTAAGCATGTTTTTTTTTTTTTTTTTTTTAAAGCAATTTAAGCATGGGTTGGTTGAGATTTATGTCAATTTTAAGAATATCAAGTTTAATTGTGTAATTTGATAATTTAAGGTTCATGATTTTAAAACTATTGTTCTTTCAAATAATAATTTGAGGGCCTCTTCCAAATCTGTTTTTAATGTTTGGTTCTTGTAAAATGCTTAAATGGGTTTGCACGAATATGATCAGAATCTAGGTTCTGTGGTGGTATTGAGTTAAATTTCTCAACAGTTTGAAAATATAGCTTGACTTAAATTGTTTATGTGTGGTATTGACGCAGCTGAAACAAGCAGACAGTAGAAGCACATACTCCATTTAGCCATCCTTGATCAGTGTTGCTTCAATTAGTTTTTCCATTTCAAATTGTGTATCGACGATTGCTTGATGGAGTTATGAAGATGGGTGTCTAAATTCCTTTGAAATTCTGAGTTATCTAAACTTGGTTGTTATTGGTTCCACCTTTTTGTTTGAGTTGCCATGTGTAATGTTGATAAACTGCTTGTTTCAAATTCTGTCCAAGTTCATACCACTTGGAAATGTATTTCTGAAATCAATAACTTGCTTATGGATGGGCTGTAGTCATTGGATCTCCTCCAGGACACATAATTCTTTATTTCTAAAAAAAATATGTTTGTATGTAAAAACTTATAATGATACTGGTTGTGTTTGAAATAAAATCATCTTCAATCATTATGATGTTGGTGGCGGTAACACGAATCTTGTAATTCGGTTTTGATTCCATTTTTCTTACATTGTGTTATAAGATATACTTCCTCTTATATGATTTGGAATTGTGCGTACTAGTGTTCATGGTCGATGATGCATAGATGGTTTTGTTGTGACCGAGAAATCAGCCAGGAGCTTGATACAACAATGAAAAACACACCTATCAACACTAGCAAAACTGTATGTCAAGTATTTGAGAAAAGTCCCAAGAAAAACAGAGGTTAAAAAATCCTATTGCTTTCTATCTATATGATCCTAGGCCTCGTAAAGTTGAAAATGAAAAAGAGATTCTTGGCCCTTGATTTGGCTTCACATGCTCAAAGACTATGAATGATGGCTTAATTACTCATCCTTTGTGCAAATTTTATTTGAATATGTCTTAGAATTTGTGTTCGAGTTGTACACGAGTAAAATGAGCACTATTTCTGTTAGTAGTATACATAACTTGTCATTAAGCAAGCATATTTTTGTTGCTAACTACCACTTTTAGTTTGACCTTGTTTGGAGGGAATTAACTAAGGTACTGGAATCTTTTGTATTAGAAAGAGGATGATGGGTTTTGTATCGGCAGTATGGGCAAAATTGATAATTCGTTTGTGTAGGCACAACATTTGCAATTAGTTACACTTGCTAGGGAATATATATATATGTACTCTTTTAAATGTTTTAGACTACCGTCAAGTGGTACGGTACCACTTATAACTATAACATTTTGCTACATTTTGCGATCACCGCTTTTGTGATAGAATTAGATGGTATGATGCTATATCTTACACTTGTATTTGATTGAGTAAACTTACTGATATTAATATGGTGGTGTTAAGAATCTGAAATCATTTTTGATCTCCCTTGCGGACTTTGTTGTGCTTATACTATCTAGCTCAGTAAGAGTGCCTATACTAGCCATCACTTCTGTAACATTGAGTACTTATTGTTTAATATCCCAACTGAAACACATTAGTCAACTTAATTAACTAGTGCTTACTGGATGTTGGTTATACATTATGTGTTTGTCTATGATTTCATTTTAAAGTATTTTCTCAAGTTGGGTTTATAAAGCAAGCCCTTGCAAGTGGACACTCTTGCTTGATGTTCTGAGTTAGTGTGCGTAAATATACAGCTTACGTCTCGAGTAAGCATTTGTGCAATAAATAGTAGAGGTGAGATATGCCATGATAATTACTAGTGCCTACTCCACATATAATTCACACTTAAGAATTTTCGTTTCATAATCACTTACTCGCAATAGAAAATAAATTCCAGATTTGTTATCATTCGGTAATTATTTGATAGTTGATCTGACGATTATCTTGGAAATGCTCTAGTTTTCTGACACAGTGGTACCTTAGCAATGTACTTAGCAGGGGAATTCTTGATAACTAATTAACTACGATACTGTTGGAAATGAGATAAGTAGGGATATTTATTGCTACGCAATTCATACTATCCACATTAATTAATCTAATGTTAGAGATAGTTACTGTTGTGGCTAGAGATAGTTACTGTTGTGTAAACAATTCATACTATCTAAGCTAAAAATGACGAACTACGGTCGTGCTTGATCCCTTCGAGCAACGGAGAGGGTACGTAGGCAGCCGCTATGCGGTTCAGAACAACTCTACAAGGTTGTTCATATCATCTGAAAGTCTTGGTTACTGCTTTGCAGTTCATACCATCTATTCAAAGATGATTGCAACCTTGGCAAGTATATATCATTGGCAACTGGCCAATGGTGGCTGGTAACCATAACTACCTTGACGTTGGCAACTGACCATCTGTTATTTTTGATATTTTTTTTTACAATTAACCGTCTGTTAATTTTTGGCAATTGGCCGTCTGTGAATTTTGGCAACTGGCCGTCTGTGAATTTTGGCAATTGGCCATATGTGAATTTTGGCAACTGGCCGTCTGTTAATTTTTTGGCAATTGGCCGTCTGTGAATTTTGGCAATCCGCCGTCTGTTAATTTTGGGCAATGAGCCGTCTGTTATTATTGGCAATTGGCCATCTGTTTTTTTGGCAACTGGTCGCCTGTTATTTTCGGCAACTGGCCGTCTCTTATTTTGGCAACTGGCCGACTCTTATTTTTTTGGAAATTAGAACTCTTGTGGAATTTTATGAGTATTATGGTATGGGACATATGCTCGTATAATTCTAACCTTGAGACCAATGAGATTTCTGTTCGGCAGGATCTCAAGTTTCTTGTTCAATAAGAAACGATTGTTACCTACTGAGATAGGGATTCTATCAATAAACATAAAAAAATTTAATTTGAGTGGCGTTTCAGGGAGTCGGAGCTTGCCAAGCGGGCTATAACCCGATCCGTCACATAGTCCATACAGATTGCCTAACGAAATATTGGGTGTGGTTGTTAGACCCCGCTTTTTCAATTGGTATCAGAGCAGGCAAACACGTTTAAGACCTCTGTGTTTGTAGCAATCTGACTCTATGGACAGAAGCGCTATCTCTATAAACGTAACGTACCGCCAGTATTCGATGGCTCGAATTACTTATGGTGGAAAATTGCTATGCGTGCCTTTCTCCAAGCACGTGATTTTCAATCATGGGTTTATGTTGTTAATGGTTATATTCCTCCAATGGTTATAGTAGACGGTGTAACTGTTGCAAAGGATATTGGTAGGTATGAGTCTGACGAGATTTTTGTTGCAAAGCAAAATTGTAACGGCTTAAATGCTATCATACATGCCATTACCCCAGATCTTTAGCACCATGTGACTACGTGCACTCGGTCTAAAGATGCTTGGGATATCTTAGAAACCGTGTTTGAAGGGAATACCTCTGAAGAGGAAGCTAGGCTTCAAAACCTAAATTCTGATTGGGAAAACCTTCGTATGGCTGATAAAGATCCATTTGATGAGTTTAATCACAAAAGTGTCTAAAATTGTTAATGCATCTTTTGCATTGGGTAAGACTATTCCTGAAAAGGACATTATGATGAAAATTCTCAGATCGTTGCCAGCTAGATACGATTCTAAGAAACATGCCATCGTTGAAGGAAATAACCTTGAAACACTTTTCAGACTCTCACTTATTGAAAAGTTAAGAGTTCTTGATCATGATCAGAACACAATCAGAACTTCCGCGTTCAATGCTGTGACCAACACAAGTAATTCTCCTAACTTGTCTTGGGATGATGAATGTTTTCCAAATCATATTGATCCTGACAGGTCATCGATTTTGCAAAAGATCAAGGATATTGTGAGAAAAAGCAAAAGATCTGAGGAACATCTCTTTCTCTCTGATGCTTCAGATGATTCAATACAAGAAAAATCATATCAGTTGGTCAATTCGCATACTTCCGATGTTTGCACTGAAATTTTAGCTTTCACAGCAGAAACTTCTACTAACTCAAATTCTGATTCAGAATGCGAGTTTGACACTGAGATTTTTGAATTCTTGGATAAAAATGAAGAAATTCACCAAGAAAATCTTCAACTAAAGTTGAGGTTGGAGAAACTTGAATCATCACTTCAGGTGAAAAATCTTGAGATTGACTGTCTTAATGATGAATTCACCAGAACCCTGTCTCTGAAAGAAAAAGAGATTAATACACTTAAGTGTGACCTGCAAAGGTTGTCTGGAAGCGCTGACAAGATTTCAGCAATGTTATTTGGTCAGAAATCTTTTGGAAACACAAATGGTTTAGGGTTCAAAAGCAAGACTGTGAGCACAAACAACTTTTTTGTTCCGTTTGGTTCTGAAATAATGGACGTTAAATGTTGTGATAAACAGGAGTCAAATCAGCAAAACGAAAATTCGTCTTTGAATTGTTTGTTTTGTGGAAATGCGAATCATGTTCAAAGTAAGTGTTGGAAATTCAAGAAGAACAACAAACGAATGCCAAACTTCAGAATGACATGCAAAGGATGAATCTGGCTTTGGGTAACAAACAAGGAACTCCTGAAGACAAGAAGAAGTCTAAGAGAACCAGAGTCAGACGAGGTAAGAAGTCTGTTTATACAACAAACCTTGATAAGTCACCATGTGACACAAGATGTGAGCATTCTACTCACTCTATCACTATCTAATTATAGTGATGTTTGCATCCTCATTATTAACTTGAGAATATGAGGATTGCATCAAGGTTGCTCAAGTCTTACATAGTTATTAATTTCTTATCCTCAATTTTATTTGGGTTTATACAAGTTAAGATTTGCAATTGAATATTTTCTTATCAAAAATAGATAATGGATCGTGAACCGTAAAGACTTTTTCAAAAGTTCTTTTTAGGGTTTACTTTTCTGGTACTCTATTTATATTCATTTGTGATCAAAATGCGCTTCACTCTTTTTTCTTTGAAAGATACAGTATCATGGCTCCTGTAACTAGAGGTACCACACAAAAAGGATGCAGTAGAAGAAGTTAATGTGTATCTTTGTGAAGGAATCCAATCCTCAAGGAAGAAAAAGGAGAAGTCTACAAATGATGAAAAGGTTCTTCCTCTAACTGTTTTTTGCCTATTTGTCAAAATGATAATGACTTTAGGGCTATGGTGAAGGATTTTATCAACAAAATAAATGATTAAAAATCTCAAATCATGTTCTCTTTGGAAAAGATAGCTCACTATGAACAAATGTTATCTCTGACAAAGAACACTCTGTGTGAACTGAAAGAGAACTTAGTGAATTAACTGATAATTCTGAAGATTTGAAGGAATTAAATGATCCTATAATCAATGGGTCTTCAATAATGAAAAGGAATTCTTGGTAGATGCTCTGAGAAAGCTCTACAATTTCTAAGAACTTCTTTTGAGAATTTATTCTTGTATTTTAAGAAGGATAACTAGGGTTTGGAATAGCAAATATTGTGATTACACATAGCTATTGCCAACTATTTTCATCTTGCAATATTTTAGATTTATTTATTTAAATTCTAAGTTATTTGGAAGATGATTTTGCAGTATTAATCTTTATGGTTTTTTATATTGCAAAATTTTTATGGGATATGTATGTTTACGTCCGTGAACTATGATTATCTCATATATGTCAAAAGTTAAGTCTATTATGTCTTTATGCAAATATTGATAAAAGATAGAATGAACTTTTGTATATTCCGCAGTATTGATCTTTCCCTGATCAACTTCTATGTGAAAGTACTGTATGGCTCCGTAAGTTTTCTTATGTTGAGCGTTTCTGATCAAATTAATCATTAAGGTTGTCTTGTGGTTAATTTATTCGAGTTTACTGGATACAAATTCATGTTTCATGTGATTTGTTAATGTCCAAAAAAATCCTTCTTTTCTTGTAAAAGTTAGGTCGTTCTTGTTGTTCTTTCGGGAATGACATTTCATGGGGGAGAGTTCTTAATTGAACTTGTGCTTAATTGTCAAATCTTTGTGGGGAGTGCGGTTGTGGAATATTGTAGGAGTTATCTTGTATCTTTATAAACTCTTTGATGAATACATTAAGTTTCAACTATGTGAAATCATCGAAACAAAGTTGATATGTTCTCTTTTAGTCATGAATAATCTCTTTGAGAATTTCATTATGATCCCGCTAGTTTTCTTACCTTTGCCAATTTATATTGAGAAAAAGGGGGAGAATTATTTTGTAGTTCACATTACATACATATGGTTTACGGATCATTATGTAAGGGGGAGTGGTTTTCATTGTGAGATGAAGTATTGACTAAGGGGGAGTGATACATATCACCATAGTATTATTGTCAAAGTTGTGATACAATTGAACTTTGATGCTGTGTAATAATACTATGACACTGTATAACAATAAATGAGAACATTTGTTTTCTTATTGTTATGGCTACGGATCTTTAACAACTATGATGCTGAGTTGAACACGTTCAGAATCACTGGAGTACTTGGAGTGACGAAGAATTCAAGGAGTGTTGAAGAACCAAGGAAATCAAGCATGTTGGATGAGAAGCTACAAAGTTTATTTATTTTATAATCCATATGTATTAATAGTTTTGTCACTAAAATTGACAAAGGGGGAGATTGTTAGAGCACTGCTCGGTCGAACTCGCAAGCGTTGTTATCTCAAGTTTGTTTGTCAATTTTAGGTGATCAAAACTATAATTCTTGATTTCTAGTCTACTTATAGCTATGTCTCGGATTAGGATAGAATGTATAGTTGAGCTTTAGACTTCACAGCGTTCATCGATTGAAGACGAAGATCTACTGAGGAGAGCTTGGAGGAACTTTATCAATAAAAGGTATGTGGAGACTAAAACTTATCTATCACTCAGAAGTCTATTCTATTCTATCTCCTATTGAGACTAAGTCATATAGCTATATAGACTTTTACATTATACACATTTGATATTTCGAGCTGAGCTTAACTCGCTTATATCTTTCTCGAAATATGTGTTGGAAAGCTTTTTGCTTTAACTACGTTCATCATTATTCTTGACGAGTTTAGTTGGAAACAATTTATTTGTTAAAAACTAAATTATGAGTCAAAAGATGATCATGTGAAAATCGCCTTATAACATCTTACATGATTTGTGTGAGACAGTCATTTGATGTAGACTCAGAATATTTCGTATTGATCATTTGATCACTTGAAAATTACTTATAAGCTAATAGTTTGTGTGAGACAGCTATTGTCGTCTTCTAAGGATGTTTCACTGATTGAAATGGGAGTTTAGAACAATTAAACCATTGTATGGATATAGCACAGTATGCAAACTGTTGTAGTATGATTCAGGTCCGGGAACCAAGTTTTTATACCAGTATGCAAACGGTTTTAACTGTGAAAATCCGGGAACCAAGTATGCATACCAGTATGCGAACGGTTTCACATGAGTTAGGTACGGTACGACAATATGCATACCCGTTTGCGAACTGTCGGACGTGACCAAAGTCCGGAACACTAGTTTGCGTACCCGTTTGCAAACTGAGTTGGTTTAAGTTCTAAAATCGGTTAAGTATGATTTCATAGTCATGAACAAACACATTTATAAATTAAGGAATGCAATATTTGCAAACTGTGGCTAAAATGTTCATGAATTGATTCTCTTGAATCAATCCGATTTTGTTTCAATTGTATCTTGTATACTTCTATGAGAATATAAACAATTGAACAAATCTATGAGTAACACAATTAGATTCATTTGATTATCATTTGATCTAGAAGTGTTTGATGAATGTGGTTAATACAAAAGTGTTCATATGGCTAACTTCGGTTAACTATTATTGAGCCAACTCAATATACAAGTTTAGGTACGGTTACCCATATCTAAATGAAGGTATATTTCATTTGTGTGTAACAAGCTAAGACCATCTAAAGGCGGAGAGATATTGCTTTGGTTTAAAGCAAACTTAGCTTGAATTTTAAATCAGGTTTTCATCTAACGGTGAATATCGATTGCTTTGTTTCAAAGCTATCAAACCCTGATTTGAAGACTATATAAGGGAGAACTCTAGCAACTGGAAAACCTAATCCCCACATCTCTTGTGTGATACTAGTTGCGACTAGAGTTGATTCTCCTTTAACTTAGGTTTTTCCTAAAACCATTATAGGTTAACAACTTAAAGACTTCATTGGGATTCTGAAGCCATACCCAACTTTTTTTCTCTGTAGTTGCGTGTTCTGATCTTACTTGTTCTATCGTATTGAGTACTATCTTCTCCAAGATTTGCTCGAGATTTATCTCCGATAGATAAGATATAAAAAGTAATCACAAATCTCTTCGTCTCATTCTTTGTGATTCCACAATAACTTGTTCTACTACCATATCGTTAAGTTATTGTTAGGTGATTGATATTTCTAGGCTGTTCTTTGGGAATGTAAGACCGGATTATCAATTGGTTCATGTTCACCTTTATTTATCAAAAGACGGAACAAAATTTCGTAGGTATTTCTGTGGGAGACAAATTTATCTATTAGAATAGACTTTTCTGTGGGAGACAGATTTGTTTATAAAGTCTTCGACTTTGGGTCGTAGCAACTCTAAGTTGTGGGTGAGATCAGCTAAGGGAATCAAGTGCGCAGAGTCCTGCTGGGATTCAGAGGCGTAAGGAACGCGGCTATACCTTAATCGGTGTGAGACTTGGTTAGGGATCAACTACATTCCAGTCCGAAGTTAACTTGTAGTAGGCTAGTGTCTGTAGCGGCTTAATACAGTGAGGTGTTCAAATCTGGACTAGGTCCCGGGGTTTTTCTGCATTTGTGGTTTCCTCGTTAACAAAACTTCTGGTGTCTTTGTTATTTCTTTTCCGCATTATATTTATTTATATAATTGAAATATCACAGGTTGTGCGTAGTTCAATCAATTGGTAAATCCAACCTTTGGCTGTTGATTGAAATTGATTGACACTTGAACATTGGTCTTTGGTACCGTTCAAGTTGTTTCTCATATTAATCAGGCTCACGGATTCTATCTGTTTGATTTGCTGATTACATTGAGAAACAGAGATATAACTTTTGGATATATTTTCTTGATTGAGTATGACTGTCTAGTTGATTCTCTTGGAATTATATTGGAGTTAGTCCATACAGATTGCCTAACGAAATATTGGGTGTGGTTATTGGACCCCCACTTTTTCACCAATCATAATCGTCGTGGCAACGGTTATGAGTATATGTAGGGAAATACCAAGGTTATGCTAATAATGGGTGTTCCATCATCGAAGGAAGTGAAGTCTGAAAAGAAAGTTAAGTATGAAAATATATATCAGAGTCAGAAAATTGTAAGGGATTTGTGTATGTATACATATGAAGACAATTTTTCTAAGTTCTGTATACCAAATTTCTTGAGATGTCGTCAAGACCATGCTCAGGAATATTCATGAGATTTCTTACACTGTAAGGGTAAGGACAAACAACAAAGGATGATGGCTTGTTAAATGCATATAACGAAGACTGTGAAGCTGAAATTCTATGCGTAATGGCTAATGATCACGATTCATAACTTAAATTCAAGTTGTATTACTAGTGGCAGTTCCAAACTTTTCTCTTCGATTTGCCACTTTTTATGTAAATTCGAGGAGAGTTTCACCACAGTAGGGGAACCTGATACATGATGTATTTAGGCTTGGTTCAACGGTTTCGAGATTTGGATAAATCTTGGATATTTATCAATTTCAGCATTTTATTTATTAGGATAATTCGTTGATTTCTTTTGATTTATCCTGTTTTATGAGAATAATATATTCTCTTAGGCTAGTTTATGAGTTATTGGATTTTTAGGTTTTGTGCTTGCATGCTATAAATAACCAGTTCTATTGTAATTCTAATTTGTTACGACTCGCTTAGTGAAATATTGTCTTGGTTAAAACCCCGTTTGAATCTCTTTAAGAAATTCGTCATGTTAGATTGCTACTTTGTTTATGGATTGATGTTGTTTATCATATTTGAGTCCTATTTACCGGAGTAAGAATATCAGTTTATTTTAAATCGTTTTCACTAAACCGTTAAAATATCATTTGAGAAGTTGCTTTTTGACTTCTAGAAATCGAAAAGTCGGATGTTTAGTTTAGCGATAAAATTTCAATATACAACTTTTTAAAGCAAAAAATTTAATTTTTTATGAAGCAAAATATTTTTGCTTTTGGTATCTAAATGTCCTGTAGCGCTAATATTCGACTTCAAATGCGTTTTTATTTTATTTATTTTGATACGAAGAAAAATTTATTAATCAAAAGATCACTCCTTCATTTCAAGACGGAGTTGATCTGAGATATAACTAGGTGGATAATCTGACCATTCCTTTGTTAGCTTTTCAGTACGAGCTACTCTAGAAAGGATGTGCCACTTTATTTTGTTCCTTAAGAACATAGTAACATTTCCATTTTTTAAAATTCTTAAAACATAAGATGATATCTTTAATAAAACTATGAAACTGCCAGTTAAATATTGAAGTGGCCTTTAATAATAGCTTTGACTAGGATCATGGAATCTGTCTCAAAGTTAACTTCCTCCAACTTCAGCTGATCAATCCACTTTACAGCTTCCCATAACGCCAGTACCTCAACATGCTCCGGACTCAATGCTTGATCAACATAGTTGCATTTTGCTCCTGCTGCAGTACCTGCAGAATTACGAAGAATTAGTCCAGTACCCGTATGTTTTGTAGAATGATTAAAAGAGTCATCTAAGTTAACAGTAAAGAAGCCTTGTATAGGAGGAATCCATTTTAGGTTAACTCTAACTTCTCTTGAGACTAAATTAATAAGAGTTTTCGATCTAGTCTCTGCATGATCAATGGATGTTTGAATAAGTTTGTGAGGATCCAATTACTTATTTTCGAAAACCTTAAAACATCTCTCTTTGAAAACGCGGGGGTATAACAACCACACCCAATATTTCGTTCGGCAATATGTATGGACTAAACTCCGATCTAATTCCGAGAGCACCAACTTAAAAGTGAGACTCAATCAAGAAAGATATTAAAGAGCATTATCTCTTTCTCAATACAATCAGTAAATCAACTAGATAGAAATCTGTGAGACTGATTGATATGAGAATAACTCGGATGGTACCAAAGAACAATGTCCGAGTGTCAATCAAGTTCTATCCAACAAACAAGGTCGGATTTATCAACTGATTGAACTACGCACAACCTGTGATATTTCAATATATAAACAAATATAATGCGAAAAAGAAATAACACAGACACCAGAAATTTTGTTAACGAGGAAACTGCAAATGCAGAAAAACCCCGGGACCTAGTCCAGATTTGAACCCCACACTATATTAAGCCACTACAGACTCTAGCCTACTACAAGTTAACTTCAGACTGGAATGTAGTTGAGCCCTAACCAAGTCTCACACCAATTAAGGTACAGTCGCGTTCCTTATGACTCTTGAATCCCAGCAGGACTCTGCGCACGTGATTCCCTTAGCTGATTTCACCCACAACTAAGAGTTTCTACGACCCAAAGTCAAAGACTTATAAACAAATTTTTCTCCCACAGATATGTCTATTCTGGTTTTGTTTTCGTCTTTAGCTAAATAAAGGTGAACAGGAAACTCAACTAATAATCCGGTCTTATACTCCCGAAGAGCAGCCTAGAAATATTAGTCACCTCACAATAAGCTAACTGATTAACAGAAAAATTTATTGCGGAATCACAAGAGTCTAAGACGAAGAACTGTTGTGATTACTTTTTATATCATACCTATCGGAGATACATCTCGAGTAAATCTTAGAGAAGATAAAACTCAATACGATAGAACAAGTAAGATCAGCATACGCAACTATAGAGAAAATAGTTGGATCTGGCTTCACAAATCCCAAATGAAGTCTTCAGGTCTTAACCTAATAATGGTTTTGGAAAACCTAGGTTAAAGGAGAATCAACTCTAGTTTGCAACTAGGACACACGAGAGTGTCGGGATTAGGTTTACCAGATGCTAGAGTTCTCCCTTATATAGTCTTTCAAATCAGGGTTGCTTACAATCAAAGCTAAGATAGCTTAGTAATAAAGCAATTGATATTCACCGTTAGATGAACTCCTGATTTAATATTCAAGCTAAGTCTGCTTAGAAATTAAGCAATCAATCTCCACCGTTAGATGGTATTAGCTTGATACACACAAATGAAATATACATATATTTAGATATGGATAAACCGTACCCAAATGTGTATATCTTGTTGGCTCAATAATAGTTAACCGAAGTTAACCACATGAACACTTATAGTTTAGCCACATTCATCTAACACTTCTAGATCAAATATGATGATCAATCAATCATGATAGATAATCAAATTAATCTAAATGTGTTTCAAGAGAGTTGTTCAAATGTCACTATCTCATAGAAATATATATGAACCATTTGAAACAAAATCGGTTTGGTTTGTAATTGTACAAAGTACTTATACAAGAACCAATTCATGAACATAATGCCATAGTTTGTAAAACTAGTTCACATACCTTATTTCATTAAAGTTCCAGGGACTTTAGTTTGCAAACGAACCTGAGTTCATGAGTATGTATTTCATACTTACCAATTTTAAAGCCTAACCACTGTGTTCACAAACAGAGTACGCGAACCACAGTTCCGAACTTTGGCCTTGTCGTGTCATTCGCAAACAGAGTACGCGAACAACAGTTCCGGACTCAGCCTTTTCTAACCGTTCGCAAATAGAGTACGCGAACAACAGCTCCAAACCTTTTCACAGGTAAGCCCGTTCGCAAAAAAGAGTTCCGGACCTGAACTAGAACTTCACAGTACACATACAAAGTATACATACTGTTTTATATCCAGGCATTGGTAGTCGTTCTAAACTCTCATTTAATCATTGAAACATCCTTAGGAGACAACAATGGTAATCTTACACATACCACTAGCTTCAAGTAATTTTCAGTTGATTAATCGATCAATACAAAACTTCCCAAGTTAACATCAAATGATTGTCTCATACAAATCATGTAAGATGTTCAGGGTAATTTTCACATGATCATCTTGACTTAATATTTAGTTTCCAACAAATGAATTTTCTGCAACTAAACTCGTCAAGTAGATGATGAACTTTAGCTAAAGGTAAAAGCTTCCAACACGTATTTCGAGAAATATATAAACGAGATAAACTCGGCTCAAAATTTCAAATGTGTATAATGTAAAAGTCTATATAGCTATACGACTTAGTCTCATTAGAAGATAGAATAGAATAAACTTCTGAGTGATAGATAAGTTTTAGTCTCCACAGACCTTTTGTTGATGAAGTTCCTCCAAGCTATTCAGTAGATCTTCTTCTTCAATTGGTGAACGCCTTGAAGTCTGAAGCTCAACTACACACTTTTATCCTAATCCGAGACATATCTATAAGTAGACTATAAATCAAGTATATAGTTTTGATCAACTAAACTTGAAAAACAAGCTTGAGATAATATCACTTGGGAGTTCGACCAAGCAGTGCTCTAACACTCTTTCCATATTGCCCAGACAGACACCATTCTTCTTATGATAGTATCAGAAGTAATAATTCCTTAATTGAACTGAATAATCCAGTTAGAGCATTCTTGACTGATCAAGTAGTGAGAATCAAATTGCAAGCCAGAGTTTCCAAACCGTACTTCCCTTGAATAACTACAATGCAGTATTATATGGGATGCACTCTCCTCAGCAAGTCCACACATAGGACAACTTATATCATCATTCCCAGCATACCGGAGTGTTCAGATTTTGTAGGAAGAATATCACGTAAACATTTCCAAATGAAGTGTTTTATCCTGGGTAGAACACGAAGTTTTCACATGAGATTGAAAATTTCCTTCATCTTTTCAGAAGTATTTGACTGACCATGAGTATCTAAATAAAGTTTCTTGTATGCAGATTTTACCGTGAAAGAGCCATTATTTTCCAGCCTCTAAATTAGTTTATCTTCTTAAAGATAATGAATAAATAAGCCAGAAAAGGTACTTGCAAGCTCAGGAGAAAATAAATCATATAGAAGACCCATATTCCATGAGTTAGTCTCTTAAATGAATAAATTAATCCTTAACCAGCACATAAGAAGAAGGATTGACTGCATTAATTTTTGGCTCTGGAGGAGCATGAAGACCAGGAATCTGTACATCCCTCCAAATCCTGATTAAAGATCCATTACCAACACTCCAAGAACTGTTTTCCTTGATAAATTGAATTTGAGAATTAATACTTCTCCAAGCATAAGGGAAATTATCTTTTATTGTATAATCAAAAATATCTCCATTAGGATAATATTTAGCAACCATAGCTTCTGACCAAATATTTGAACCTCTTGTGCATAGTCTCCATGCATATTTAGCAAGTAAAGCTCTGTTGAAACATTCTAAGTCTCTAAATCCAAGGCCTCCATCTTCTTTATCTCTACTCAAGTTAGTCCAAGAAATAATAGCTCCTTTGTTAGAGTCTTTTCTTCTCCAGAATTTACCATGGATAGAGTTAAAATATTTTTTTTGTTTGATCAGGCAACTTAAAAGAGGTCATATGATGAACTGGAATTACATTGAGAACATGCTTGACGATAACTGTCCTTCCTGGTTCAGAAAGATTAGTAGAATTCCATTTGGATAGTTTAGTATCCATCTTCTCAACCAAAACAAAAAAAGGAACTTTCTTGTTTCCACCAATGAAGAAAGGTAGTCCAAGATACTTTTCTTTAGAGTCCATAATAGGAACCTGTAGTATACCAGCTAAAGTCTCACAGACAGATGGACTGACATTATTACTGAATTAAACTGAAGACTTATTGATGTTAATAACTTGAGCTGAACATTTACTAAACTCATTAATGACTTCAAGAAGGTTTCTAGTCTGATTTAGATTTGCTTTAGAGAAAAGCAAATAATAGATGATTTATTTTTGGTGCTCTTCTTGCTATCTTGACTCCATATATAGTCTTAGCCTGCTCACAGAAATCCAATTTCCTAGAAAGAGATTTCATAGAAATAATAAAAAGATATGGAGACAATGGGTCTCCCTGTCTAATTCCTCTAGTAGGATGAAATGACTGACATGGAGATCCATTAAGGAGTACCTCAACTTGAGTAGTGCTAATGCACTGATGTATCACATAAAACCATTTGTCACAGAAGCCAAATTTCTTCAGATTGCATTAGGAAGTCCCATTCTAACCTGTCAATTTTTTTTAACATCTTCAGAGCCAAAGAACCAACTCTACTTGATTGTCTCTTCATACTATGAACCATTTCTTGTACAAGAGAAATATTTTCAGATATTAATATCCCTGGAACGTATACAGCTTGTATAGGTGAAATTATCTTTCCTATATGCTTTTTCATCC
This sequence comes from Papaver atlanticum, assembly GCA_023531105.1. Classification (NCBI taxonomy): domain Eukaryota; kingdom Viridiplantae; phylum Streptophyta; class Magnoliopsida; order Ranunculales; family Papaveraceae; genus Papaver; species Papaver atlanticum. The sequence goes on from JAJJMB010005149.1 coordinate 1,585,371, forward strand.
TTCTCGCTATGATTTTGGATATTAACTTGTAGGAAGTATTACAAAGATCTATTGGTCTAAAGTCTTCAGGTTTATAAGGTGTTGATGTCTTAGGAATAAGAGAAAATCTTGTTTTGTTGAGTTGCTTGAGGAGAAAACCAGAATGAAAGAAATTTTGGATCATTTGAATAAAATCCACCTTTACTGTGTTCCATTAAGTCTGGTAAAATCTAGGAGGGAACCCATATGAACATGGTGATGTCCAAGCTTCCATAGACATAAGAAGGAATTTGAAGAAGTTCTGTACTGTCTTCATCTGATATACACTGAGGAATATGATGTAGAAAATAATAAGATTTTATTGTCTCAACTGAAGTGTTGATCTTCTTGAAATAAGAAGTTAAAAGATCATCCAGAACAACTCTATCACTACACCAAGTACCATTAGGTGATAAAAGTCTTTCAATTATGTTCCTTGACCTTCTCATGTTTGATTTAGTATGAAAGTATTTATTGTTCATATCCATTTCTCCATAATATTTATCTTTTCCCTGTTGTCTCCAAAAGCTTGACTCAATATCATCCCATTTAGCTATGTCAGCTTCTATTTGAAGAACCTTATGAGTGTTATTCCCATTTGAATATGTTTGTTGAAGAGAGGTCAACTGTTCTTTCAGTTGAGTAATAGTTCTTTGAATATGACCAAAAGTATTCTTATTCCACAAGGACATCTGCTTTATGGTGTTAGATAGTTTATTCATAAACACAAAATCTGCAAAACCAGACACATTAGTAATCCAGGAATTCTCAATTTCAGTTACACAAGTGGAGTTATGTAACCAGTTTTCAAAGAATTTCCAGTTTTTACCCTTAACAGATAAGTTATTATATAACTGAAGCAATGTATGGTCTGAACCATTTTGGGAAACATGTGACTTAAACTAGAGCCTGGGAATTTCAAAAATCATTCACTGTTCACTAATGCTCTATCTAATCTAATCTTGATTCTACCAGTTCCATGTTTATTACTTGTCCAGGTGAAAGGATTTCCACTAAACCCTAAATCTATGAGATTTGCTTCTCTAAGTATATGAGTAATACTACTATTACTCGAAGAGGAAGCATGATTTACTCTTTCATCAGGATTGAGAATAATATTAAGATCTCCTATAACTACCCAAGGGATCTTAACAACTTTACTAAGGTCTCTAATATATTTCTACTGTTCTTTTTGTTTTTCTTTATAAGGAGTACCATATAAGCAAGTTAAGAACCATTCTCCCTTAGAGGGATCATTCGGAATAATAGCATTAATCATGTTAGGACCAGAATGCACAACTTCAAATTGAAACCCATCTTTCCATAAGATAAGTAAACCACCAGCTAGACCAACAGAAGGAACATAACATGAATTTGGAAAAACCAAAGATTTTAAAAAGTTTAGATTTCTACCATCATTAATTTTAGTTTCAAAGATAAAAACTAAATCAGGATTATGGAGTTTGTTAAGATGAAAAAGGTAGTCTCTAGTAGACTTTTGACAAAAACCTTGACAATTCCAAGCTAAAATTTTCATTTTGTTTGAGAAGGAAAAATAACTATAAAATAAAGAAAAATAATGTTTTGTAACTAAAGGTTTATGAAAAACAAAGAAAGATTTTAGTACCTAGAAAGCAGGGATTCCTTGTTGTCCAAGAATAGTGGATGTAGCTCCTTTACCATGTTTGTTAAATTTTTTCTCATTGATGTTATGCATATCAGTAGTTGAGTCATTAGTATTATAGGTTAACGTAGGAGGAGTGATATGAATATTATGGGGATTGTTATATGGTTCATCATTAAGCTTTGAGTTTCTAATCCTTTTATTTTGCCTAGTATCTCCACCACTTTCTTCTTCTTCAGAAATATCATGAGCTTCATTGACTACTACGATTTCCTTCTCATTCATAAAATCATCCTCATCTTCAGCATCAGATTGATGTTCTTGTTGATGTTTTGCATATTTTTCAACTATGAGTCTATCCAGATACAGTTTATGAGCTACTAATTTACAGTTATCATCATTATGATCAATCACGAAACACTTAGGACATATATTATGCGGTTGTAGAAGCCAATGATACTTAATCTAGACTTGACCTTCTGCTTTTATATTCCACCAAGCACCTCTGATCATTGGAAAATTAAGATCAAACAGAACTCTTGCTACTATATCCGAACCATATTTTGGATGACAATTAGGAGGATCAGTAGAAATCTTGGTGCCAAAGAAACTAATGGCTTCCTCCACTACGGCTAGATTTTTATGCTCCAGTCTTAGTTGTTTCAACGTTACGGTGAATTCCTGCACAAGAAACTCATGCTCTTCTGGATTCTTGGAAGATTCATATTTTTGAATAGTGAATAAAGCATCATTTATGATCCGCGGACCTCTTTTAATGACCTCATCTTGTTCTTTCTCATTATTGAGCTTAATGACAAAATGGTTTCGACCCATCACCTTCATCTCCTTATTTTTGTATCTCTTCCACAACTTGTTGATCTCAGCCTAACCAGCTTCATTTCCATCTTGTCTTTATCAAATATTTTACCCAAGATATTGTTAGTCCACTCTTCTGCAGCTTCATCAATCAATTTCGTAAAACTAACTACTCTACGTTGAAGGATAGAGTTTTGAGAAATAGAAGTCCTTTTCGGTTGTTTTGTAACCTTGGTAACCTGAGTTTGAGAGCTGGAAGCCACTTTACCCAAACTGAAAAGAATTCTGGCTCTGAAAAGTTTTGTTTTTGTAGAAAAATGAACTTTAGGATTTATGCTTTTATTAAGAAAACAAACTGCAGGATAGCTATGAATAGTCACAAGAAAGGAAAGAAAATCCCTGGGAAAATTTGATGATAGAGAATTTTTTTGTAGGAAAATAATTCTCTTCTAATTGAGTTAAAAAAGGATATTACCAGCTATTAGTTGAACTGGAATTACGGAAACCGTGGTTGACTGATATGAGAGCCAAAACTAGGTATTAAATTTTTGAAGTGCCATGAACATGGAGGTTTTGAAGATGAAAAAATATGGAAGATATTGAAAAGAATGGTTAAACCCGAACCCATAAAGAGATTCCTAGGAATAATAGAGACTTCAACATACTGATATAAATCATCATGAGGAGATGATTAGCAATACTTGCTAATAAACAATATTGTTTGACTGATTTGGAAGCAAGTTCCAAAAAACCCTAATGGTTATACCACTTAAGGACTCAAAGGAAAAACCTGCACAAGAAACTAGTTCTTTATTAGCTAGTCTTATCAAGAAATAAAAATAGGTAAAGTTGTTAACAAATATATTATCCCAAAGTCGACTCGGAGAAACATGACAAAACAAACAAACAATAAAAGAGTTAGCAATTCAAAACATGAAAAAACAATATTAAATATAGCATCATTGAAAAAATTGGAAAGAAGAATCTAAGAAGGAACAGAAAGAGGGAAAAGAAGATTTGAAATTGATTGAGTTGAATCGGCAGTCGCCGATTTGCAGAGCTTCTCTCGACTTGAAGTGCGTTGTGCGTATATGTGGGAAAGATGGGTGCGAATAGCAACATTTATTTGTCTGTCCTCCTTAAGGCGCATTGCTCGTTCCAAGTTCCCTCTCCTGCCTAATCTATTCTTCTTCTACAGATAAGGCTTTTTCTCTCTTCGACTGAACTCCATGACTTAACTGTCTCTCTCTTTCTCTATCTTTCTCCCACTCAACTAAAAACCTCATAGAGAAACCCTAATCCCCATTTTCCGAAGTCATGGGTTCTAAAGCAATCCCTCAGGTAAAATCTGTCCCACTCTCTATCCGATATCTGTTTATCTCTTTAGAAATGTCTAACTCTTGATTTTGCAGGCACTCATTACACTACCAGGAACTCCTTCAAAGAAATTAGGATTCTCAACGAGTTTCCCAGCTCAATTATCTACATTCAACACAAACAGAATTACTCTTTCTAGGGTTTCGTCAAAAGGACTAAGTTCCACCGTTAAACCTTTGATGTCTACTAGAAAATCCTTTGTTGTACGAGCAGAGGCTTCTGATGAAGTTCCAGAAGTAGAATCAGAAAGCAATGACATTGAAGTGTCTGCCGTTGCTGTTGCTGTAGCTGAGAAACCACCCACCACTCCTTTTAAACCCAGAGTGAAGCTTGGGGATATAATGGGGGTAAGGGCTTTATTTATTTTTAATTTTCTGTACAATCTTACATTGAACATTTCGTACTCACATATTCTTTCTTGTGTTTTGGATTGGTAGCTTTTGAATAAAAGAGCTTTAGAAGCTTCAGAGAAGGAAAGACCCATTCCAGATCTTAGGAGTGGAGACATTGTTGAAATTAAATTGGTAAACAATGTGTTCTAATTTTATGTGTTCACTGTTTTCCTGATTCTCTTCTGCTAGAATTTATGATATTGGTACTGTTTGAATAACGCAGGAAGTACCGGAAAATAGGCGTAGGCAATCAATTTATAAAGGTATTGTAATCTCCAAGCAAAATGCTGGAATCCACACAACAATTAGGATTCGAAGGATTATCGCTGGTGTTGGAGTCGAGATAGTTTTCCCTGTGTAAGTAATTTTCTTTTGATTCATTGCTATGTACTATTTCATTGTCATTGAATTTCACAATTGGTAACTTGGTATTAGATTCGTTAGGAACCTAGTCAAATGTGGAAGCAATCTTCGTTAAAGCTCAATATTATAGTTGAAAGTATTGCCATAATTCTTAGTAGATCATATTTTGCATTAAGCCAAATGTTTGGTTACCTGAATTGCATCTTTACCTTGTTGTCTGTCTGCATTAGTTTGTGAAGACTTTGCGACTTATATCTTGACACTTATCTAGACAGTAGACAACTATTATCCCTTGTTAATGTAGGGACTCTCAACCCTTGATCGAGAAGGTCAAGTTAGGAAGATTGGGGAAAATCAAAAAAAGACATTAAGGCTTGGTAACTTGCTTGCTTTTATCAGCCTGAATAATGATAAAGTTCCATAGAAGTATGTGAATGTAGTAAGAATGAGAACATAGGGCTATACAAAATCCGTAAGAAACAGTTTTTTAGTCGTTCACAGTTATTTACATGACTTAGGGTTCATGTCATATTGCTAAATTTCAGTCCTCGTGTATATGTTTCTGATCGTCAAATTTTCAGCCAGCATAGCACATGTACAGAAAAAGTTGTTCACATATCTATTTTATCAGGATGCTCATTTTTTCTTCTGGGATTTAACATATTAGATGGGTTCTGTGAATCAATTACCCCCTCCGTTCCTAAAAAGGTGTTACTTTTGCTTTTTTAATTTGGCCAATTTTTAGGCTAAAATGAAAAAGTGATAGTACCTCTTTTTAGGAACGGAGGTAGTATATCTTAGGCCTTTAGGTTTCTTGTTCATAAATTGATTTGAGTTTCAAATGTTGTCTCCAAACCATCATCATATGCTGCACGCTACACCTCCGTGTTATACTCCTGAGCTTTCTCACCAGTAGGACTAAACGTCACTACTTAAATCCACTTCTCAAATTTTATCCCAGATGTCTCAAAACCAACCAGATATCCTGCGCTTGACAACTCTCAGTAGATTTAAGCTTACCCACCCAGTTGGACTAAATGTCACTACTCTTAAATGCATTCCGGAACATCTGTACAGGTGTTTATCATATGCGGCCCCAGAAAGTATGATTATCCTGGAAACCGTTTATGCGCATCTATATTGTAACCCTCAAACTACTCTCACTTTTGACCATTTTCTGCATATCCTGTCCAATAAACCTTGATGGTGTCAATATATAAGGCTCCAAGATTAGTAACTTATGAAAAACTATAACGAGATTCTGTTGAACCTGTTTCTGCCGTTCATATAAACTGAAGAAGTTTCTTATTCCACCATACTAAATGAAACAAGTGTATTCATAAGTTTCGCTTGACCATGTCTATCAATAAACTGAATGAAAAAATGGCTAGTGCGGCTTCCTGATCTAGGATCAGTTGTGGTTTCTGGTCTCCTTCATTGCTTGAAGAGCAATTCTCCTGCAATGTCTTCTTCTCTAACCGAGTCAACTTGGCCAGGCCTTTGTTTTCACTATTTTTTTGTTTAGTTAAATTTTGAGGACTTTTTTTTTTCCACATTTGCCATGTATATTGATCCCGTGTTTAATATTTAGCATTATATTACAAAGCATTTCACACATTCTGATATTACAGGTACTCTCCTAACATCAAAGAGATAAAGCTAGTTAAACACAGAAAGGTTAGAAGGGCAAGGTTGTACTATTTGAGGGACAAGCTACCCAGACTCTCAACCTTCAAGTGAAATGTTGAATTTTGCTTCACCAGCTGTATCTTTCTTCTATGAATTCTGTGAGTTTGTAATTTTTATCTCGAATCAGTATATTTCTGCAGTAAATTCTACATTCTCTCCTCTCTTTCTAGTCGCGAGTCACTGCTTCCACTTTTTACCATATCAGTAGCCTGTTTCCACTTGTTGTACACATTCCGTATTCTAGATACGAGTTGACAACAACTTGTTCAACCACTTTAGGGTTGATTGAAATTGAGCCAAAAGGTATGCCATCAAGATATAAATCTTATGGTCTGATGGAAATTTTGCCACTTGTAACTTGCTAATTTGCACTGAATGTCTAGAAAGAGTATATGATCTCTTTGACATGATCAATTACCAACTTCAAGTTAAATTTGCACTATGAGTATATGCTAATTACAGGAAATTGGATTACACAGCATAAAATCTACATTCTTGATTCACCAAATTTTCATGCAGTGGTGAAATGGGAAAGTGCTTTATTGTGCTTACTGCAAATTCAGTTAATATGCAAATCCCGCGTTCTCATGCTGCCATAGTAGAAGGTGAGCGAGTTTTTAGAATATCAGGAGCTCGGATACTCCTAGCTGAGCTAACCGGACATAGCAAACAAATATAATCTTATGTTTTCATTGTTTTTAGAATGTCAGGAGCTCTGATACTCCTAGCGGAGCCAATCAGACATAGCAAGCGAATATAATCTTATCTTTAAACAACAAAGAAAATTATTTTGCATCGTCGTGGATAATGATTTGTTAAATCTTGCTCTAATTATTGCCAGTTCCTTTTGACCTAATGGGTAAGTCCCTTTGACGCCAACCCAAGTAACACCCAATGCTTTTAGCATATTCCATTTTGGTTAGGCGCCAGATTCCTAACAAAATGACCAGAATTCTTGGTTCTTGATCAGTTCCTAACACCACACTGCAGTGTCTGCTTTACAGATTTGAGTCCAAAAAGTTAGAACCAGATTAATAAAAATTGGTTTCAATTTAAGACCTTACCGCTGACACCATTTAACAAAGAATTAAGATATCCCAACCACAAATAATTAGCTCCGGGCCGGTCCCATTAGCAGCCATGCATTTCCGCTCTGAAACTTTTAAATATCCGCGTTACGTCCATCATTAATTTATTAATTGACACGTACCAGTTACCATTGGTCGTTGGTACCTCTTGTCCCTCTTTCTCTCTCTTCCTAATGCTGAAGCCTGTCACTCACCACTACCAACAAACAAACGATGTTCTTCCTGGTGTTCAAAAAATAAAAATATTGTATAAGTTGGTGAGCAGGAAAAATAACTTATACCTATCTTTATGGGTTTTATTGATTTTTAATTACACAAAAAGAAACCTTAATTATTGATAACCTGAGCTGAGAGCATTGAATTTGAAATAGAGACCTCAAGAAGGAAATTTGTTCGATTTCCACGGTGAATTGTTCGATGCATTTTGACCGAGGATTCCGTTAATGTCGTTGGTAATATATCCCGTTACATGTAACTGATTTTTCTAAGTGTGTGTTCTTTTTTGTGGATCCTTCATTTTCGTTTTTCTTAATTTTGTCTAATTTTTGTTTAGTTTAATTTTGTTCTTCTATGTTTTTCATTTTTACTTTAGAGCTTCAATTTCTTGATCTAGGGTTTTAAAATAAAATTAAGTAAATAACTCTGTGTATTACAGATTGTTGTTGTTGGGTTGTTTAATTAATAAGTGAAGATTCTTGGTTGAGATCAATCTGGTTGAAATCATGAGTAATGGTTTGATCTCTGTTTATCCAGAGGAACTGGCATTTGATTGTAAGCAATCCCAAACTTTTTTTTTTAATCTTTTTCATGCTACATTTGAAATGGGTCTTTGTCTATTGTGAAACTTATATTGATTGAAAACAGTTGAGCTGGAAAAACAAACGTATTGTGATCTTAAAGTGGCAAACAATACCGAACACCATGTTGCCTTCAAGGTACTTATTGAGTCATTTCTTCTGTATTATTCAGCGATGAGTGTCTGTTGAAATTCTGAATTTCCTGTTGTTTTTACTAGGTTAAAACCACATCACCCAAGAAATATTTCGTACGACCCAATACTGGCGTTATACAACCTTGGGATTCATGTGTCATAACAGGTAACAACATAAGAACCCCTATTTTTATCATGAATTTTTCGTGGATAGGTGATATGAATAGTTGGGAAAGTGCTTCTACTGTTTCGCAATACACATTGCACATGTCAGGGATCTTGTATGGGAAAATGGTTGACAGTGTAATGTGCATTTTGTTCAGGATACTGGATATCTATTGCGTTTTCAATCCCTTAGAATTTTTAATATATCCAGATCGTAACTAAAGATTCTACTTTCCCATCGCTCTGACCTTATCTTTTTTGGACATGAAGTCACTCTTCAAGCTCAAAGAGAGTACCCTCCAGATATGCCATGTAAAGATAAATTTCTCCTGCAAAGCACAAAAGTACCTCCAAATACTGATGTTGATGAGATACCACAAGATACTGTGAGCTGTCTTCTCTTCCTGGCTGTATCTTAACTTCATTTTCTTCGAGTTCAACTTATAGTAATTAGAATTCTATCTACAGTTCAGCAAAGATGGTGAAAAGACAATAGAGGAGTGCAAGCTGAAGGTTGTTTATAACACTCCCTCAGGTCATGGTAACGCAGACGAAGAACGACTTTCCTCGAGGAGCTTTAAACGAATGGACAGCAGCTCTGTAAGATCTTCTGCTTAACTTCTTTCACCCATGTAGGATTATCAATAATGTGGATGTTCTTCCAAAAGTTATCGTCATATTTGTATGTTGTGATAAATCCATGTGCACCCGACTGATGAACCTCGCCATATATAGATTCCCTTACTATGCCATGCTTTTTCTAAATATCGATTCCACTTTCCACTACGGATTGGAGCCATCAAATTTTACTTTACTAAATTGCATTGATAATTAGGTACAAGACACTAAAACATGCTTTTTCGAGGTGATACCCACTGTTTGCCGGATATCTTAGCTGCACATGTTTTCCGAAAGATTTCCACTTAATGGAAAAAATATGGAGAGTAACTTTAGAGTCTAAAGTTGCCTTAGCTTCCTTTTCTTGGATTTGGATGTTTAACTTTAACTACCGAGTACATTACGTTAGTTGCCGCGTTTTAATTTGCTTAATGTGAGCTCCAATGACTGAACAAACATAATTCACTAAAACTTTTAAAGTTTTGTGTTCCTTTACTTAAAAAAGGTTGGCAGGTTGTTTCATATGGTACTTAAAGGCTGAAGTCCCACGCCTAAGAATCTTTTCTGTTGTAACTTGCTGTATTTACGAACTGTACTCTATGCTAACTTAGAATGTTTCCAACGATAGTAAGATGCTCGTAACCTAGACCTTTGAGAAATCATTGATTTGGTTCGTGAAGTTTGCCGTTAGGCTATTTAGTACTTGGGGTGGATGCTTCTTTATGGCAGCTTGGGTATATGCATGTCATCCAACTAATATTGGTGGAACTTATTTGCTTCCTTAATCTTTCTGTTCTGCTTTAGTTCCCAAAACTTGTGTGCGGGGTTATCCAGACCCTGCTTAAAGATACCTTTACGTGGAAAAGTTGCCTACATGGCAATGAACTATTGAACCTTTTTTTTCTTTGGATTTTCCATCGCAGAGAACTTGAAAGTTGGTAAATGTAAATGAACATCTATTTCTTTTGCATGCTGATCCAGAAAAGCAACTTGCTTGAAACACCGTACCGTCCAGAGACTTGTAACTCGTGTGGATTTGATCATCTAGGATTAAACAAAAGATCACTTTCCACTTTCCTGTGATCTTATCTATAATGATCATCACACATGTTCAGCTAGCCTTTCCTTTAGGGGACCAATACTCTAGTCAGTTACCATTCGTGTGACAATTTCTCTTCGGCGCAGGGAATTCTCTCTTGTGGCCTTAATTCTACACCTTCATGTAGTTCCTCCGTGATTTCAACCTTGATGTAGTATTTTGTATGTTTCTATTATCAAGACATAAAATCTGGTCGTGATCAATATCTGAATTACACTCTGTTGCCGTGTGATGCTTCCTGGTTGATCGTTTAACAAGGCTCCACCCTTTTAGCTTCTATTTGTTGAAAACCATGTAATGTTATGTGATTATCAACTACCTTCTTTTTAAATGCATGTAAAATTTGATTTTTCGCAGGTTTTATTAATGGGGCTAATGTCATGTTAAATCCTGACATTTTAATTGATCTTCTTGGTTCTAGATGCAAGCAGTGCAAGTTCTGAAGGAGGAAAGGGATGCAGCTATTCACCAAACTCAGCAATTGCAGCAGGAACTGGTATGTACACTCAAGCATCACGCTCTCTTTTTTATATTTTGAACTAGCAGGAACGTGAATGGCTTACTTTTTTTTGTAGATAAAATTTTTAAACCTCTAGTTGCCCAATTCTGCAGTTTCTGTAAAACAACCAACTCTACAAAGTTATAGTTTGGTCAAGTTATTTTGGGTGTTTAGGTTACCACCAATTGACGTTCCTGTTGGGTATTCCTGTTTTTCTTTTTTCAGGAACTTCTGAGGAGACGAAGAAATCGGAAAAGTGATCCAGGTTTCACATTAATGTTTGCTGCCTTTGTAGCACTCATTGGTATCATGGTTGGGTTCATCTTAAACCTGGCATTTTCTGCACCATCTTAAACCTAGCATTCTTTGTCTGTACCATCATCTATTGAATAACTTAATAAACGTTCTTTCACAGTTCACACCCTTTGAAGATATATAATCTTTGTTGTCTATTATTTCTGGCTTTTCTTTCCCGTTTTTTTGTAATATGGGATATAATCTTGTTGTCCATCCCTCTCGGTGTAATATTTGGTACTCTTTTTGAATGGAACTTTGTTCACTACTCCAGCTCTTCCACCTGATAAAACTTTCACATTCCTAAGTTATTTGTTTTTTGTGGTTGTGTTTTATACTATGAGAACGCCTGAATCTAGAAACTTTTTGTTTTGTTTTGTTTTGTTCCCGTGCTGAATGTAAATCATTTGAAATTTTGAATCCAACTCGTCTTAATCATCATCAGTTGACACTTCTGTTGACCGGCAAGTTGAAAGATGAGAATAAATTAAGCTAAGACATTCTAACGAGCACCCGAAATCAGGCTGGAACATCAGTAGATATGATGAGAGCTTTTCTTGCCATGGCTGCCTAAA
>JAJJMB010005149.1:1596928-1649269 GCA_023531105.1 Papaver atlanticum
TAAATAAGAACTTAGGAAAATTGAAAGAAACTGAAACTGAAACTGAAGATAACAACTGCACACCCTAAATCCCTAATTAAAAACAAATAGACAAAATTCAAACCAGAAAATATTTAATCGAAGGCTTGTTAGATAACAACAATAGAGTAGAAGAAATATCAACAAAAAAAAAATAGGGGGATTTTAATATAATGCTACACTTTCAATTTCATGTTTAAGAAAGTGCCACAGTTTTTTTCAATATTTATAAAATACCACCCTGTTGACCCGTTTTTTTGTTTGAGAAAACAGTTAACTGCCGTTAGTGCCTACGTGGCAGTAAATCAGCCCTAGTAAAAGACATTTAAGCCCCAAATCATCTAACTAGGACTGATTCAAATCGACCTAATAGTGTGAGCCATTGCCGAGTTTGGTTGAGAGTAAGTGCCCATAACATCAAATTCATTGCAGCATCAAATTCATTCTGTAGCTTCATTACCAACAGCACCACACTCCCTTGCAAACAGCAGCGACAAGTTCTCATGTAGAACTATTTTCACGACTTGAAATCTCTGTCCAAAACTCAACCGAATTCCGAAACCCAATTTAACCATCAAACCCATCCAGGAACAACAATTCTTCATCTCCTTCTCAGCTCAAGAACCCATCTCCCCATTTCATCTGCTTCATCAAGCCGTTCACACAGCTGCACTCAACATCATCAGTTCCATTCTCTTCCACCTGATTTCATTGAACTCTTGTGACATCCACAACAGCATGGTCAAACTCCAGCCAATTCATCCCCAGTTCAGATCGAACAACTGCAAAACCATTCAGTGAAACCACACCAACAACTCCATTACCTGCAATTATATCAGCCTAAACATACATCTAAAATTTCTTCATCTCACACCAATCATTAACTCAAACCCATTAGAATCACCAACAACAACAGCTTCATCTGAATCATCATGAACATCTCAGCACCCCCTGGAATCTAAGCCCATGACAGTTCAACCATTCTATAGCCATCTATTCACCAACACCATCTTCAGTTCCATTCAACACCTATCATCAAAACTGTAACCAAACCCATAGAACCACCAGCATACAGCTCCATTGCCACCAACCAGTTCACTATATGCAACTCCTTCTTCAACCTGCCATCACCTGCAACCATTGCCTCAAGCCATGGCATCACCATCGGTATCAACCACCAATACTGCTTCATCACGAAAACCATCATAATCAAAACAATTTCCCTTGTTGTTTAGGATTCACAGTAAAAAACAATTACAAACCCTATTAACTAAAATACAAAATTTAACATACGAAAATGAAAACAAAATGAAAATCAAGCTAAACCCTATTCTTAAAACAACCTAAATTCTATGAATTAAACCTAATTTTGACAAACCCTAAAATTCTTTCCCAAAATTTTAAGAAAGAATTTTGACAAACCTAATTTTGACACCATCTCGTCAGTGTTCTTGCTTCATCACCAATTCCTAACCAATTCTCGATTTGATTCAAACCCACATTAATCATCATAGCATCCATCAGATCAATATCTTGATCTCTGTCGGCAAATCAAACCCAATGTTCAATTCGTTCTCAATCATCCACGGTTGTAGCTCAGTTCAATTTCATCACCATACCCCACCAATTCTTCTTCATCTTCCATTTCTAGAGATCGACAACAACATCAACTCCAAATATTCATCTGAATCACCAAGAACACCTCCAATTTCATAACAAATCCTCAATTTGAACCTTCACAATCTCAACAGAATTAATTCTCAGACCCATCTTCAATTTCTGCTCGATTTCCATCTCTCAATTTCTCTGTCAATTACTCGATCTAGTTTCTCGGCAATAACAGCAGCAGCTGCTGCTTTTCTCCTCTCTTTCAGGTAAAATTGTTTGGTTCATCGTTAAAACCTAAGTGAATAGCGGCTAATGGATATATATATGAATGAGATCGGATTTTCTAGTCTTTAAGGGTTGTGAAGGGTAAATAAATAATGTTGACACATTTTCTTGACTTGTTCAACGATTATGGACTGGTTTGGTGGGACCTGACGGAATACATAACAGCTATGGCACTTTATAAATTCTGGAAAAAACGGTGGCATTTTCTTAAACCGGAAATTGGAAGTGTGGCATTTTATTAAAATTCCCAAAAAAAAAAACAATCTGTAACTGTTTACAGAGAGAGTCATACACTCATAAGCATTAACATAAACCCTGACTTTGATCTTCTTTTACTCGCATGCAAAACCTTGAAACCCTAACTTCATCTTTTATATCACTAATAAATAAAAAACATAAGACACTAGGAACCTAATAACATCTTCCTAAACAAGCATGCAAAAAAATACCTAACAGAACTGAAAATCGACGATCCACACCATTTTCAGAGGAGTTCTTTACAGATCTGGAAAGAAACATAAGCATCAACGCAAGCATACTTAATCTGATCGAGAAAAAGCCAATAATCTTCCCAATTACTCATAGTAACATGCCTAGGTTTTTCAATATCACCATAATTTAATACAATTCCAGCCAATCCCATCAACTCAGCATTCTTGAGTGCCTTCGAATTATACCTATCAGCAGCCAAATACCTAAGATCAACAGCATCCTCAACTTCTAAGTCATAATCATCATCAAGTTTCTGAACATCTTCACCGATCCCAACTCCAACAAATGTAAAATCAGGGTCTCCAAGAAACTCAACAAGAGAATGAGGGATTTCATCTGAATGTTTGATTTGGAAAATCAAACATCTACGACCAACACAAAGTTATAATGTCGCTACTTGATTTCTGTAACGGCCATAAGCAGGTTTCCATTCTACATCAAGACCAACGATAAGATGATCTAGTACTCCATTGTAATCACTGTAAATCCTGCTAATCCAGTGATCAACTGTTGAAGAATGCTTAGTGACGACTGTTCTGATTCGATCATCGTCTATGATTACAGAGTAAACTTGTTGTGTTTCTGGGTAGTGATTTGGAAGATCATGAATAGAAATTCCCATGGTGGTGGTGTTTTTTTTTCTTTTTCTTTAAGCAGTAGTGGTGGTGGTGGTGGGGTTGTGTTTTTTCTAGAGAGAATAAAATAAAATCTCAATCTCAAAATGGGAATGGGAATGGGAATGAGAATTTAGAGAATCTGTTGTATTAGTAGTGGAACCGGACGATGGAAACGGATAAGAACGGACTTGAACGACAGAGTAAATCACCAAAGAGGATAATAACAAATATTTTGACATCCATAATATTAAATTAATTTTGGGAAAGTAAATCTTCTTATTTGAGTCTGACTCGAGTCTGAGGGGTTGTATGGTGTCTATACCCGAGTCAGATTAGTTAGAAGATCTGGTTGGGTAAGAAAATTAAAAGGAGATTTATTATTATTATTATTAATTTATTGGTTAATTATAAGAAAGAGTATTACATTAACTAGTTGGAAGCCTAACAGGCTAAACTCCAACAACATACTACTACATTAATTGAACAGGTTGTTGTGTTAGCCTATCAGCGAGCCTCATGGGTAACCTAGCCAAGGGTGCCGAAGCGGATGGGGGGCTTAGATTATGCCACAAGGGGGGCAAACTAACTCTACCATCCATGTTATTTTCTGCAATATTACGCCATTGGGGGCTCGAACCTGGGACCTCCTGGAACGCATGAAATTTTGGGGAACGGGGATGACCAGCTGAGCTAGGTACCATGTTGAATTTTAAAATACAATTTATATCTCATGGTGCTCCGGCGACCTACTCTGGTGATTCCAAGCCAGATTTTTTCTCCGTTCTCACCATGATTCTATTGATTTTTCTTTTTCATTTGTTTTCCGGACTCGTTTCTTTTAATTTTCCACGGTTTTTCATTGATTTTTCATTTGTCATTCCACGGTTTTTTGCTTGCTTTCCCTCTGGTTTTCTAGGGTTCGAACCTTTTCTTTTTAGGGTTTTTTCGTTTTTGCAGTCGCCATGCCTAGTATCACTAGGGATTCTTCCTACTCGATATCGCCTGCAGCTTCTCCTGCCCAGTCTCCTCCTTCCATAGATGAAGCCGCGCCAGATGGCAGTCTTTGCCATTGTCCGTTCAAGCATTTCCATGGATGCCTGGATGGGGTTAACGGCATAGGATATGTAAAGGGTTCGTTCTTGAAGCACGTATATGACAAGCACCTATTCTCTGAGGTTAATAAGAATATCTGTAGAGAATTAACGGCTAACAACCTGCACATTTACTTAGCTTGGGAGAGAGTCATGCGTTGTTTGCGAATGTGGTTATGCTGCAGATGTATGCATATGCATGGTTGGAAGAAAGCTTGCAAGGGGAGGGATGAAGTTGTACACAGAGATGTCGTTGCTGGGCCTTTCAATGATCAAGGGGTTGAGTTTCTTCTTCATGGTTTAGATAGACCAGGTGAGGATACGTCTGATTGCTTGGGTTCTACAACTGCTGAGGTTTGTGAGGATGTCACAGAGGGTGTTGTTGTTGCTGTCACAGATGGGGCTGATGTTGTAGGTGCTGTTACTGATGGTGCTGATGTTGTAAGCTTATCTACTGATCTACTCAACGTCGTACTCCAAAGACAATTCACAACTGTCACTTGTATTCCCCACAAGTGCAGTCTTGCCTTTGCGAGGACGCTGAAGGCCTGCCTCGACACGGTTATTGCTAATCCCGCTAGTCTGTCAGCATGGTTGCATCTTGTCTTCCTCCCAATCTGCACTCTCACCTTGTTCAAACCAAGGAGTTCAGCCGAGAAGAAATTTGGCAACAGGAAATGGTTGCAGGTCGCAGCTATCCATCAAGCTCTGGCTGTTTGGAAAGAAAATAACGGTTGTTCCATACTGTTATATAAACTCTTACATCAGCCTGCACCTAATAGGCCTAAGAAGGCAGATGAGAAAAGGAAGGGTGTTGCTACTTTGTTAGCCTGCCAGAAGAAGTTAAGTTGTGGATATTTTGCAGCAGCCATCCGTGTGTTGTCTTCGTCCGGGGTGGCTCCTTGTAACGAGGACACATATCTTGAATTATTAGACAAGCATATATCTGCGCCTCCTCATACTGTTCTCGGCGATGCGGTCATGGTCGACCTAATCACAGTGGACTCACGGGCTGTTTTAGGAGCTATTAAGGGCTTCCTAAAAGGAACATCGTGTGGCCATGATGGTTTGCGTGCACAACATTTAGTCGATGTAATGAGTGGGGCAGCGGCAGCTGTTGCAGACGATTTACTCATTTCGATTACAGGAGTTGTCAATCTTTGGTTGGCTAGAAAATATCCTGCGGTTTTGGGAGAGTTTATCGCCAGTGCACCTTTAACTCCACTTCTTAAACCTGGATGTGGAATTAGGCCCAATGCAGTTGGTACGGTATGGCGTAGGTTGGTTTCCAAGGTGGCTGCTTTCTCTGTTGGAAAGGATATGTCGTCTTATTTGGGCGATTACCAATTCGGGGTTGGTATTCCTGCCGGTGGGGAAAGTATTTTACATGATGTAAATCGCTTATTGGAAATGAAGGGTCACTCGGACAAAATGTCAATGTTGCTCATTGACTTTTCCAATGCTGCATGGTGAGCAGATCGTAGCTCATCAAGGAAGTTCGCCTTCACTATCCAGGTATTTCTCGCTGGGTAGAATTTTGTTACTTGAGGCCTGCTAAACTCTATTACGACCATTATATTTTGTCTTCTGCACTTGGAGTTCAGCAAGGTGACCCTCTCGGTCCCTTACTATTTGCGTTGACACTTCACCCACTGGTGAAGACTATTGCTTCTTAATGCAAACTCGACCTGCACGCTTGGTACCTTGATGACGGCACAATTATTGGTGATACCTTGGAGGTAGCCAAGGCTTTGAGCATAATTAAAACTGAAGGACCTTGCAGGGGTTTACATCTTAATATAATGAAGACGGAAGTCTTTTTGCCTTCTGTTGACCCCATGAGCACAGATGACGGTGTTTTTCCTGCTGATATTGGTAGACCTTCTAATGGTGTTAAACTTTTGGGTGGACCAGTGAGTTTGGATTTGAACTTTATTAGCGATATGATGTTGAGCAGGGTGAATAGGACTGTTCAATTAATGTCTGCAATCAAGAAACTCAAAGACCCTCAGAGTGAGATGTTATTACTTCGTAATTGTACTGGTGTGTCTAGATTATATTTTGCAATGCGTACTACCAATCCTACAGCCCTGCAATCAGCCACTGCCCTTTTTGATGATCATCTACTTAAGTATTTAAGACTTCTAATCACTGATGATGGTGCGGGGTTTGGTCCTTTACAACAACGATTAGCTACCTTTCCTATCAAAGATGGTGGACTTGGCATTTACACTATGGCTGATACCAGTGCCTATTGCTACCTCACTTCTCAGAGTCAGACTACTTCGGTGCAAAAGGTGATTCTTTGTAATTCATTCTCTTCAGACAAAGGTTCCGCTTATCATTTTGCACTTCGGAATTTTATTCAGGTATGTGGTTTAACTTCTACATACTGTGTCGATGATACTGCCCCTCATTCCATGCACTCCCTGGCAGTCACTTATTTTGATGCAGTTAAGAAGCAAATCCCAGATCAATTTTTTATGTCTGCAAGAGATTCCATCTTATGGCAGTGTAGTCATATCAAGCATGCACAAGATTATTTATTGGCTATTCCCATTAGTGGGCTTAATCAGTGCCTTGGACCCAGATATTTTAGAGTTGTGCTTTGCTATCATCTTGGTATCCCATTGTTCGTTGAGAATGGCTTATGCCTAAGTAGTAACAAATCTATGGACATCTTTGGGGATCACGCGCTTCATTGTGCTAAGGATATAGGCCCTAAGTTTCGACATGATTTTGTTCGTGTTATAATCACTGACATCTATTACAAAGCTGGCGTGCCTGCGCGTAAGGAAGTTTCTCTGGGTTTCCTGACGGATGATGACAAATATTTGAAACCTGCTGATATTCTTGTGCTCAACTGGGAAAATGGGAAAGATGTTTGTATGGATGTCACAGGTGTCTCTCCCTTCACTGGTGATGGAGTCCACTCTTTCGTCCCCGGAAAAGCTATTTCTAATGCGGTCTCACGTAAACACACTAAATATTTGGATAAGTGTGTTTCACATGGTCATGACTTGGGTGTCTTTGCTTTCTCCACTTTAGGAAAATTGGGTGAGGATACTTTGTGTTTTTCAAGCGTCTGAAGAACGGTTTAGTTAGCAATGACGCTGGTAGTGGCTTTGGTAGTTTTATTTTTCATAGATTAGGCATTGCTATTCAAAAAGGTGTTGGAGCCCAGCTTGTTGCTAGGCTACCAACCAAAAGCTCTGTTTAATCTTAAAATAATTATTTTTTATTTTTATTTTTATTTATTTTTATTTTTCCAAAATTGAGGTTTGGATTATTACATGTCAGAAGTGGTAGATAAACATACCCTCTTGTTTCATCAAGAATATAAAACACAGTTTGGACAAGTTTGCCTAGGCAAAGATAAATCTACGACCAGGGTGAATTCTGACAGCTCTAACTCATTGAAAGGTGCATTAATTCATCTTTCATTTAAGATTCCAACCAAGATAGATAACAAAGAAAAATAAGGAAACGTTCATAATATTGGTCTTCCAAATTCACTCTCACTTTCTCATTTCTTGAACCCAGTCAGTGATCTGATTTGACGATTGGTTTCTCAACTGTTGCAGAAAACCCAAATGGCAATAAAAATAAGTTTCTATCTCCGCTAGGATTCAGACTGCACCGTCCCTTCTTCACTCAATTAATATTGGTTATTTTCTCTATCTGTTCTTCTATCATTATCTTCCTTGATTTTCACGGTTGTATAGGTAATTCACTGACATTTTCTTTGGTATTGAGTTACTACGGTGATAACAAATGAGTTCGATTTTATTCGTTTTGGTTTATCAGTCATGTTCTTCATTTATCGTAAATTGGATTTCAATTACGGAAAACCCACCTCTAAGAAATATCAACCAGGTTAAGAAGATTTTGAGGATCAATCGGGATCTAATTGAAATCATTCATGTATAACTTGGATCAAATACCGTACTCCAGTTTGTATTGGATGTTTTGTATTCTTGATTTATGGTTAATTGAATTGAATTTCATTTTTTTTTCTCCCTTTAACCTAGACTTATCTCCCAGAGGGTTTCGTTAACTTATATGCTATGCCCTTCACTTCTTGGTGGTATTATAATACTTAATTGGTAATTGTCGCTTCCACTATATTTTAAAATGTTGTAAGTTTAATCTTTTGTTAGCAATATGGGATAGTTTAATGTCGTAAGATCCAAATGTTGATTTATTGAAATAAATATACAAACTAATTTATAAGTCATTTCAGCCTAACCATTTTTACCTCATTTGGTTGTCATTCTTAGGAGGAATGAAGCTGATTGAGAAGTTGCAAAATACCTTATATAGTTACATTGGTTTGCAGAGTGGGGCGCTGGACGTGTAAGATCTAATCTTTTATGATATTTTCTTTCATATACAACTTCTCTTCACTCTCGGGTGCAGTGGTCCAGGTGTAAGTCCAGCAAACTAAACAACAAATGGAAGTTGATCAAACTTTGAGGATGTCGCAGAGACTGACAACAACATAACAGTAGAAGATCTGCGAGAGAGAATGACCCGTGGAAAGGTAATGGTTTCTGTATTAATAACATTAGTGATGCTTATGGAAGCTTTAACTGTCGGAAATAGTATTGACCTGATCTGGAAGAGAAAACACCGGAGGATACCTTCAAGTCATGCCTTCCTTTAGCTATTATTAGTGACAAAAATCAGGTTTCAAGTCCTCCATATCAAAGAAGGAAGTCAACAACTATCAGATTGTCCTATGAGAGAACATCTATGAATCTTCCATTGGCTCAGGCAATAATCGATTTAAATTATTTAATTTATTTTTCATGCTCAGGGATCCCATGACCATAAGTTACGATCCGGTATACACTTATGTCGAATTTGGTACTTATATATAATATTGCGAGAATACAGAACAAGGATACATTGCAGGTGGTCTAGATGTTAATGCGTAACAAGGAGACACTGAGAGACAGAGAGTGTTAGAGCATTGCTCGGTCGAACTCGCAAGCTTTGCTATCTTAAGCTTGTTTGTCAAGTTTAGTCGCCAAAACTATAAGTCTTGATTTCTAGTCTACTTATAGCAAAGTCTCGGACTAGGATAGTAAGTGTAGTTAAGCTCTAGACTCCATGGCGTTCATCGAATGAAGACGAAGAACTACTCAAGGGAATTTTTGGAACTTCATCAACAAAAAGTATGTGGAGACTTGAACTTATCTATCACTCAAAAATCTATCTATTATATCTCCTATTTTGAGATAAAAATCGTATTGCTATATAGACTTCAATTATACACATTTGCTATTTCGAGCCGAGTTTATCTCGCTTATCTATTTATCGAAATATGTGTTGGTAAGCTTTTGCTTTAGCCTAGGTCATCTTTACTCGTGACGAAAGTCATGTTGATTATTTCAATAACTTGAAAATCGCTTTGATGAAAATAGTTTGTGGATAACAACTATTATAACATCCTCTAAGAAAGTTTCAATGATTGAAATGAGAGTTTAGATCAAGTAACCATGTTTGGATATAAACTTAGTGTGTTCTCACATTTGTGTAAAAGTCCAAAATCGGGAACCTAAAGTATGCGTACCCGTACGCGTACTGGCGGTTGTTGGAAATCCGGGTAAGTATGCATACCCATACGCATACTGGCAGAAAATTCATGTCCGTGAATTTCTGCTGGAGTTTGGAAGTGAAAACAAACTCAATCTGGTCACTTAAGTATGCGTACCCGTTTGCATACCTAAGAAGGTTACTTTCTAAAATCGGTTTGTTCATGAACTAAAACATTTATATAATAAGGAATGCAATATTCGCAAACCGTGGCTATAATGTTCATGAATTGATTCGAGTGAATCAAAATCGATTTTGCTTCGATTGTGTATTGTATACTTCTATGAGATCTAAGCAATTGAACAACTCTCTAACTAGTTCATTTGAGTCACTTGAACTAGTTATGGTGAAGATGAATAAGGTTGATATGAAAGTGCTCATATGGGTAACCATTGGTTAACTATTGTTAAACCAACTAAGTGTATACGTTTAGGTACAGTTACCCAAACCTAAATGAAGGTGCATTTCATTTGTGTATAACAAGCTAAGTTCGATCTAACGGTTGAAAGATATTAGCTTGAATCTAATCAGGTTTTCATCTAACGGTGAATATTGAATGCTTTGTTACCAAGGTAACTTAGATTGCAAACCCTGATTTGAAATCTATATAAAGGAGAACTCTAGCAACTGGGAAACCTAATCCCCACACCTCATGTGTGATACAAGTTGCGTAAGCTAGAGTCGATTCTCCTTTAACCTTAGGTTTTTCACGAAACCCTGTAGGTTAACGACTTAAATACTTCATTGGGATTGTGAAGCCATACCCAACTATTTTCTCTGTAGTTGCGTGATCTGATCTTGTTGTTTTCTATCGTGATTGAGTACAATCGTAAGATTGGATTAAGATTTATATCTCCGATAGGCAAGATAGAAAAGTAGTCACAAACACCTTTGTCTCATCGTTTATGATTCCACAATATCTTGTTTCATTAATCGATTAAGATTATTGTGAGGTGATTGATAATACTAGGCTGTTCTTCGGGAATATAAGTCCGAGTTATCAATTGGTTCCTGTTCACCTTGATTTATCAAAAGACGGAACAAAAACTCGTAGGTATATCTGTGGGAGACAGATTTATCTATTCAATAGACTTTTCTATGTGAGACAGATTTGTTTATCAAGTCTTCGACTTTGGGTCATAGCAACTCTTAGTTGTGGGTGAAATCAGTTAAGGGAATCAAGTGCGTAGTATCCTGCTGGGATCAGAGACGTAAGGAACGCAACTGTATCTTGAATCAGTGTGAGATTGATTAGGGTTCAACTACAGTCCAGACCGAAGTTAGTTTTGTAGTAGGCTAGTGTCTGTAACGGCTTAATACAGTGTGGTGTTCAAATCTGGACTAGGTCCCCGGGGTTTTTTGCATTTGCGATTTCCTCGTTAACAAAACTTCTGGTGTTTGTGTTATTTCTTTTCCGCATTATATTTTGTTATATAATTGAAATATCATAGGTTGTGCATTGAATCGATCAATTGGTAAATCTAACCTTTGGTTGTTGATTGAAATTGATTGATCCTTGAACATTGGTCTTTGGTACCGTTCAAGTTATTTCTCTTGTATTCAATCAGGCTCGCAAATTCCTATTTGTTTGATTGCGGATTGAATCGAGAAATTGAGATATAACTCTTTGATATACTTTTTATTAAGATTGAGTCTGACTGTCTAGTTGATTCTCTTGAAAGTATATTGGAGTTAGTCCATACAGATTGCTAAGCGAAATATTGGGTGAGGTTGTTATACCCCCGCTTTTTCAGAGAGAAACAATTTATTCTTCCAGGAATACATCAGGGAAGTTCAATCGACTCAACAAAAGAAACTTTTTTTCCCCTTGCACACATCAGAATGAGGCAAATCGATTTCTTACTCAAATCGAAAGTAACAAGAATTTTTATACAGCTGAATATTTCTTTTTACATCATTGTTGAAGTTGTGGCTCTGCTCGATCCAAGGCTTAATGTCTTTCTAAACCCTATATTTGTGTATACACAATTTTTTGTCAACTTTTTATTACATATTATAGCACAAACAAAGATTGCGGATCTTAAAGAGACCATTTTGTTCGATTCTCATTTCTCA
Source organism: Papaver atlanticum (assembly GCA_023531105.1). Lineage (NCBI taxonomy): Eukaryota > Viridiplantae > Streptophyta > Magnoliopsida > Ranunculales > Papaveraceae > Papaver > Papaver atlanticum. Next base: position 1,608,717 of record JAJJMB010005149.1, read on the forward strand.
GTTTAACCATTTTGTTCCTTGGTTTTGTGGTATTGACGAAGTGATTGAACCTCAAGGGAAAAGTATATGACCGTTAGTGTTTTTTATTCAGTTTTCCTTATGATTTTATATAAATACTCAATTGAACATAATCTTTTTTTGTATAGCGACAATCTGATAAGTTTTAAGAGCTACCTCTATATTACTAAGCAAGAAGAGAGAAGCTAGATGTGGAATTTGTCGACTCAAGTTCAAGGTGAGATGTTATCTCTTTATTTGGCTTCCTCATAAAACTGTTTTAGTTAAAGATAGGTAGTTACTACAACACTTTGAATATGAGTGTTGTTTTTTTGTGATAGTTTCACTTCAGTCGGACCCAATTACAGGAATACGATCACTGTTTGGTGTTAAAACATAGTCTCTTCCTGATTTTAAGAGTTAGTTTAACCTCAATTTCATCGAAAACAAACTATTAATTGCACATTGAGGGTATTGTAAAATTATGGGAAGCCGAATTATTGGCCTTGTAAATAGTTGATATGGATTTGCAATAGTTATTTCAACTGTAAGATTCTATGAATTGAACTGTTAGATTGCAATGGATTTGCAATGTGGATAGAGTGACTGCGAATTGTAAGCTTGCTTTTAGTTGAACCAACTTCAGTCGATACTCTACTGGATTTGCAATGGGTGGTTCTTTTTATATCACAATCTATGTTAGAGAAACGACAAATGGGTAGAAAGGGAGAAAAAAAAAGCTTTAAAATCAAATGAAAACTTTCTAGCTTATTGATACTTTTTACGCTCTGATGAATAATCCCTCTTAGGTATAATTCAATTGTTTTTGATGTATAAGCTTATCTCTTACTGAAGGTTTCACACTTCTCCCTTATTATCTAGAGACATTTGAAATATAGGGATGACTTGTGGTATCAATTGCAAAAAGTAATTACAACAACCATAGCTGTAATTTTAGATTATAGACGACAATTCTAGCTTTAGAAACCTATACAAATCAGTTGATTGTCCTGTTTAATTATTAACAATACCATTAACATTCTGAAAAGTTCTTATACAGTTTTTCGATAACATTGTAAAATTTAACTAATGAATTGTTGTTGTATTGCAGGGAAATGAAATTATATGGTGGTGCCTAAAATCCTTATTTTAAAGTTTAAATTGCCGCTCTGCGAGGTCAGAAATTCTTATGTTTGAAGTGGTACTTTGCAGAAACGATCTATTCGTGAGCAGCGTCTTTTTTTTGTTTTTTATACATGACACACCTCTTTATTTGTTAATAGTAAATAGTATCTACAACTTCATCATCTGCTGGAAGATGAAAGCCTGCCACATTTCCATCCACTTTGCAAATCATGGTGTTGATACAGAGGTATATGGTGGTAGATGTTTCTAGCATTGCTTTATGAAATGCTTCCGGAGTAGGCTTCTCAAACAAAATATGGATCGTATTGAAGTGTCATTCTTTGACGCTTTGCCACCCTTATATACGTGTCTTACTGTAACTTTCACTTTAGTTCTCGGCATTCATGTGGAAGACGAATTTTCTAATTCTGCATTAGGTGCATGCAAATTCTGATACATTATGCGTTTTACACTTTTCTTTATCAATTTTAAAAATGTAATACTAATAACGGATTAAAGAATATTTACTCCTTTGAATAATTATTTGGAGAACAACTCCAATTTTGGGAACTAAAATTCAATACATTTTGAGAGAGCGCTGAAGAGAATGTGTTGTTTTTGCGCTCTAGCATCTATTATTCTTTTAAAATTTGAGGCTGAGAGGTTCAATGGATATCTACGCGGACATGATAGGACAGTGACCACAGTGGGTGTTTCAGTTTTGGCAGAATGGGTTTTGAATGAATCATCTTGGTACAGGTGGAATTACATTGTCCCATTTTAAATGATAAGTAAAATTGAGCCCTTGGCAAGACTTTAGGGGGTGCAACTACTATGAATAGTTGGTTCCTCGAAGCATGAGAGCGCTTAATAAAATAATCCATTTTATACGGGGAAAAGATCCCTCCATGTTCTTATTTTCACACTATTTCACACTCTGGATCCTAATTTTTCTTAACAGAAACCAAAACCAAAAGAAGCGTAATTGAAGCTAATATATAGGGGATATGTTTGTGTCACAAAGCTCTACATACCCATAGAAAAACGAGCACATTCCTAAATGTATAACTCTACCATCTACTACTTTGAAAATCAACCGTTAAAATTAAGATTAATAGATGGTGAAGTTTAGTATTTTGGAACGCTCTCATTTTTTATGGGTGTGTAGCTCTTTGTAAGAAGAGCATATGGCCAAAATATTATCCACAAATATGTTATCATTTTAGTTTTATCAAATAAAACATAACCCAATGTGTGAGATAGTTTGAATGTAAAATCCCGAGAGGATCCTCCCTCTAGACCCCAAACTGATAAACATGCCAAGATTTTTAACAAGTAGATAATTAAAAGCTTCGTAAGAAGAACATATTTCCTTCGTAGGCGATAATTCCTTAGATAATCCACGGTTAAGGTAAACCTAGATTTCGGCAGGCGGTCCCAAATAAATATGCTAGGATTTTTAACAAGTAGATAATTGAAAAAAGCCCATTACTAAAGAATGTAAAGTCATTAAGTGAACTGTTACATTATTTAGACTCGTGTCGTTACGGCACGGGTGAAGCCCTAGTCATAATACATTGCACACTGATACAACCAATCTACAATGTGAATTCTTTGATCTACATGAAACCAAGAAAAATGGGAAAGACTAATCTGAGTAATGGTATTTTGATTATTCTTCAACCATTTAAAGACTTCTTCTTCGGTAAGATGAAATCCGTCGTAGTAGGAGTTTCTGCTAATCTTTGTAATGACGACCCATTCTGAAAGCCATTGATCTTCTTTATGTAGAGCCTGATCATCGTCACTTTGGAATTGATCGTCTTCAAATATATGCTTGAATCTCTCATCGGATTTCAATATAAGAGCCCAAATGCTATAATAAAACGCACTAATGGCGATTAGAATTGAAATTATTACTAGGCATGAATTAGCCATTGCATACAGAAGAACACAAACTGAAAACTAAATCCTAAAACCTAAATCACAAAGTGATTTTTATTGAAAGCAAGAAAAGTTAATTATACAATTGCAAACCCAAATTTACTAGGAAAATCTGATATATCAGATTCAATCCTAGTAAATCTAGGTTTGAAGAAGAAGATTGAAAGGAAAGAATAAAAAAACTAGATTCGGATATTTCTCTGGAAAAAACGATTACCGTTGCGATTTATAGAGACAATTTTATTTTACAATACCAAATTACAATTTATTTTTTTACAATACCAAATTTAACACGTATAAATTTCAGCATGCAGTTAAGATGCTTTGAGACGATATTTCCTTGTGATTAGGATAAACACTCACGTTTATGCCCTTTACCATTACATGATTACGTGTATCATCCATAACTCCAATTCAAAACAAGTTTCACATGTATAAATTTTAGCATGCAGTTATTCACGCATATAAATTTTAGCATGCAGTTAAAATGGTTTGAGATGATATTCTCTTGTGATTTGAATAAATACTCACATCCATGCCCTTTACCGTTATAGGATTATGTGTATCATCCATAGTTCCAATTGAAAACAAGTTTCGAGTTCCATATGTTAATATTATAGTTGAGTAAAATATATTACGCGTATAAAAATTGTAATATGCGTTGTTTACCTTAAGGAAAGGGCGATACGTACGATCTTGCATATCAATTGACCCACATTCCTGTATCAGTAACAATTGGTTCGAGTGGAAGGTAATGTTGTACAACATCACCAAGCTTAATAAACTTTGATGCTTATGAGCTGAGAGTTTTATACGATTTTGAAATGAGTCGAGGTAATTTTTGATGCTTATGAGAAAATAATCCGAAATTCAAAGTCTCTCAAATTCTCACTTATCTTTGGAGATTTTTGTCATGCTTATTTTCTTATAAAAGTCCTCTAAAGTCTTTAAAATCTACAAATTCATGACTTGAAGTATAAATCCAGCAGAAGGGTGTTTGGGTTTAAGAAATCTTAATCCAATAACATGGAGTTTTAAGCAATTTAAAAGACTTAAAAAAAGTCACTTTCTTAAAATCTCTATCGACTAACAAGAGATTCAAAAACTCACTTAATGTCCATAGAATTCCTAGTTCATTAACCCCTTGTTAGAATCTCTTCCCCTTAAGGGTATCTCCAATGGATCCTCTTTCTATGTGGGATGTTGTAGGAAGAGGTTAAACTGGAATGACTTTGATTTTAGTAAGTTGGATGAAATCACTTCCAATGGGATACAATATTTTTTCTATCGAAAATGATATATTGACCGGGAGAATGCACTGTGTACTGTCTCGTGTCTAAAAAAAATAATGGGCCCTCTAGTGAGCTTCAGGGGATTCACTTTATATGTGAGACAAGGAAGAACCCATGTGCATTATCTCGTTCAGTATAGACTCGTTGTTTTTCTATTGAAAAACTTGTATATATGTACAAACCTTATTGGTTTACCAGTTTTCATTTATATTTTAAATCTCTTTTTACCCAAAAACTAATTTTTACACTTTTTGAAACATAAAAATAATAAAATGTGGTTGATTAGGATTAGTCACATCTTTTAAGAGATCTTATAAAACCAGATGATCTATTTTCCTTTCTTTTTTTAATAGGAAAGGAGATAAATTAAACTACATTGTCTTTCTTAAGAGAGGAGTTCAACCAAGAAGTGAAATCATGAAATCTAAACAGTTTTGAAGTAGAATTACAAGCCTCCTTAGCTAATAGGTCCGCAGTGTTGTTTGCTTCCTTAATAACATAAGTGCATTTCCACTCCTGAAAATCTACCAACAGATCCAAACAATCTGAAATAACTGATTTTATGGTCCATTGACGGCTGACATGTTCCCGTTAATAGCAGTTATCACGTTTTGACTATCTACTGAATGCACCTCTCATTAGCCCATGCAATAGCCTCCAATGCACCAATTGCTTCAGCTTGTTCCTTATCAAATGCTAGTAATGGGATCCCTCATGCTCCACTACATTCACCTTCCAAGTTACGCATAATTAGTCCAATTCCAGCTCTATTGTGTGCTTTAATAAAGCTGGCGTCGAAATTAATCTTAATAAAAGGTGCAATAGGTTTAGTCCATCAACAATTTCTATTCATCCTAGCTGAAACTGAAATGTTTGTGTTGCTACCACATGAGTTTTCCCAATTATTCCTGTCTTGGATTATCTGATCAAAAAGTACCTTAGGATAAACATCAACATTTTCAAAAAATTCGGAACACCTGCTTTTCCAGAAGAACCACATAGTTATCCCTGGCAAAACAATAATCTTTTATCTTTGGTCCACAGTACCCAAAAGAACTATCAAACCAATTACCAGTCCAAACAGATATATCAAAATTAGCAATTTCAAAGGCTAAGGCGGGATCAAGTGTAAACCAAACCCTCTTAGTGTATTGTCACTCAATGAATAATTCTGCAGACTCTTCGTATGGCCCCTACATAAAAGAACAGTTAGCATCTACATCATGCAAATATCCTGCTATTTTATCCTTTACAGCTAAACAGTTATGTATGCATTTCCATTTTGCAGACTCTTCGTATGGCCCCTGCATAAAAGAACAGTTAACATCTACATCATGCAAATATCCTGCTATTCCATCCTTTACAACTAAACAGTTATGTATGCATTTCCATAAAAATAACAATATTTTCGGTGGAAGTTTAGATTTTCCAGAAAATTTTCCATGGAAATCGGTGATTAGGTATAGAATTCAATTGAATCCTAATATTTAAAATTGCTTTATAAGCACTTTTCACTATAAACAGACGATTATGTGTTTGTATCTACCTAATCCTATTTGTGCCCTTCATCAGAATCCTAATAAGCATAATATATTTGACAGTCTCCTCATCAAATAATGCCCTAAGAGTATCCACTTTCCAAGTCCTAGTGTTACTATCAATCAATTGATCAACAAACTTCATATATGCAGATACCATTCCAGAACTAGGAGGTTTCCTTATTTGAGGTATCCAATTATGTTTCCAAATGACTATTTTTGTCATCACCTATTTCAATATAATAGTGTTGTTTAACGATCTATGTACTTTTCCTAATCCCTTTTCATAACCAAAAACCTCCAAATGGAAATGGATTAACTAAAGGGTCTATATCTTCAAGGTATTTATGCTTTAGGATAGTGGCCCATAAAGCATCTGGCTGATCCAACATCCTCCACGCCAACCTGGACAACAAAGAAACATTTACAATGCTGACCTTTTAATGTTTAGGCTACCGTAAACTTTTGAAAGAGACATGTGGTCCCAATTCTTAATATATAAACCTTTAGCTTCTTGTTCCTTATTCCACCCGATTTCATTTGTATTGTGTCCATTTTCCTAGTAAGATCTTTAGGCATATAAAAAACTGCCATATGGTGGGATGCAATGGCTCCAAGTATAGTTTGGATAAGGACAGTTTTAGCCGTAGGGATGAATTGCTTAAATTGCCAAATACTGAGTTTGTCTTTGAACTTTACAAGGAGGGGTTCAAAAGACTCCATCTTATTCATTTGGAGGAGCAATGGGACACCCAAATATTTATCTTGAAGGCCCATTTTCTTAATACCTAGAATATTCATTGTGCTATTTTTGGTTTCATTATCAGTTTTAGGGTCAAAAGCAAACCCTGACTTTTTGAAGTTAATAGATTACCTTGATAAAGAACTAAACTTAGAAATGATATCCTACTAGGCCCTAGATTCACTAGTTCTGGCTTTTTAAAAAATCAAACAATCGTCAGCAAAAAATAGATGGCTAATCGCAGGACTATGCTTGCTTACTTTCATACGATGTAAAAAAACCTTTTTCTTCAGCAACTAATAGACACTCAAATATAAATTCCATGCATAAAATGAACAAATAGGGGATAAGGGATCTCCCTGTCGGAGACCCCTTTCAAGTAAGAAGATATCACCTGACATTCAATTCAATAAGATTGATGCATAGGCTGTTGAGATACATTGGCCAACTAACTTGCAGAAATCATCATGAAATCCCAATTTTTTCAAATGAAGTAAAATAAAATCCCACTATACTCTGTCGAACACCTAAGGAATATCCAATTTAATAGCCATAAGTCCTTTGCTAGATTTCAATTTCTTCATAGTGTCCACCAAGTCATGGGCGATAACAATGTTATCAGCCATCTGCCTATTTTATAAGAAAGCTGCTTGATATGGAGAAATAATTTTGTTAAGTATAGGCCTAAGCCTCTTTGAAATGATTTTTGAGATGATTTTATACGACGTTTTACACAGGCTAAATGGCCTAAACTTAGTTGCATTTATGGGACATGGGACTTTATGAATGAGTGAAATAAAATTATGATTACATTGTTTTAAAATATGTTTTGAGTGAAAAAAAACTTGAACCATATGCATCATATCCTCGGCTACTACATCCCACATTTCTGATAAAAACGCGTAGGGAACCCATCCCGACCCGTGGATGTCCAAGGATTCTTCTTATATACGACATCCTTAATTTCAGTAGGACTAGATACCTCTAACAATAAATCATTATTGTCCTGAGTAATATAGGATTGGATCTCACCCATGGAGTCGGTAAGAATAATAAGTTTACTAGACCTACTAATAGCGTAAGAATGGTCTTTAAGATTACTCATATTTAAGCGTTATAACGTTTAAATCAAAAATCAAAAATATATTATGATATGAAATTCCTATCTAACGGTTATAACGTGCGTGGAAACGTTATAACGAGTATAAAAAACGTTGTTACTAAGTTTTTTTTTTCTCTTTTTCCTTTTTAAATACTCCCTATAGATGACCTATTCAATTCTAAATTTGTCCCACTAATAGATGACCTATATCTAAAAAATGAGATATTTTCTAAAACTATCATTTTAGTTGATTATTGTTAGTATAAAAAATATGTATAATTTGATAGTCATGTTTATATTCGTTACATAGGTGTTTTAAAATGTTTTTTTTCAATGATATAAAGTTTACAAATATCCGTGATATAGTTTGAGAGATAAATCATTTCTAAATTTTAATAATTATTATCCATAAGGGTATGATTGTAAAAAATAGTTTAAAATACTTATATCTCCTCGTTGCCTTTAAGAATTGTGCAAACTTGAGGTAGGTCACTTATTGAGGGACGAGGGAGTACATTTTTTAATTTTTTTTTCGGTATTTTTTCAATACAAATTTACGAAAGTTTGATAAAATTCGTGACGATGAATTATAGCCATTAAAATTTATGAACTATGGTGTCGTAATCTTATGTTTTTTTAATTTGAAGTTTTTAATCGTGTAGTTTCCCTGTATTATTTTAAAATTTTAATTCTAAGTTTTGAGCTTTCAATCCAGAGAAAAAAAACTCAAAAAAATTGTAAGAAAGTTATTTACACGATTACAACGTGCATGAAAACGGAAAAACAAATCTAAAAAACGCACGTTAAGATGTTATTTAGAAGAAAAAAAAACATTCACACAAGTTTTAGAAAAACGGTTATAACATGTGTGAAACGGAAAAACGATCCAAAAAGACTATCGTCATTTCCTATCAATCGGCAATATATACCAAGGTTTGAAAAACACCCGTTTTTACCGGAAAAACGACCGTTGAAACGGTCACACCCATATACCGTGGCCGTGAGGGTCCTTGAACCCCGTGCCTTTATAATGCCGATAAATAGGAAATAACGGCAGCTTTTTAGGACCGTTTTTCAGTTTTCATACACGTTATAACTTTTTTTCTAAAATTAGTTTGAATGTTTTTTTCTTCTAAATAACATTTTAACGTGTGTTTTTTTAGAACTGTTTTCCCGTTATCACGCACGTTATAATCGTGTAAATAACTTTCTTACCATTTTTTTGAGTTTTTTTCTTTCTCTGGATTGAAAGCTTAAAACTTCGATTTTTTTTTTTATAAATGGTACAAGGAAAGTAACTACAGGATTAAAAACTTCAAATTTAAAAAACATAGGATTGTTAAACTAGTGTTCATCATTTAAAAAGCTACGCGAACCAACTACGACCACCACATTTTTTTGATTTATTCACGTATTCTTCATTTTCTCGGCGGTTCCTTTCCACATCATAGTCATCGTCGTGGGGGTATTGGCTATCTTCGTTTGCATAAGTATCATCATCATAATAACCTTCATTGTCGTCATCATAACCTCCTTCATTTTCATCATCATTGTTACCTACTTCATTATTATTATCAATATTAGAATTATATCCTTCATTCATATGTTGAACACCATGGTCAGAGCGATCAGAAGTGTAACGAGAATCATATGTTGGATTCACATTCTCATATGGTTGCTTTTGTTTTTCCAACCATCATACATGAGTGTACAACCATACTCTCTCCAATAATGTCGTTGGACAAACGCCACATCTTTTTCAATCCTTTTTTTCTCGAAGTTAATATGAGATTCGACAACTTATAAGATGATGGAACTCTATAGGATTGGATGAAATTTGCAACTGCATTGAATGCCTCGTGGTACTGAGATGAGTTAGCCACATTGAAGGGAATATCATTGGCATAGAAAAAACGTCCAACAGAAGAATCGACATTTTCCCGACATGTTTTACTTTTGCCAAATTTTGCCATCGAAGGTTGAGAATCCCTAGAAGCGTTATATTGTCCTCCCATATCCACAGACATCCTAGGTGGTTGTGATGGCCACATAGTAAACCTAGGTATTTCTGTAGAGGCCCGAGGATTGACTCTACCCTAACTCACCATGCAATGCCTAGTTTACTGAGTTTTTTAAGCATTCAATGATTGACTTTTAGAAATTAGTACCCTATGGACGAGTTAAAACCCTGCATACTTCTTGGCATTTGATGGAAATTCAACAATCTAATAAAGGGACAAGTCTACCTAGTTTGGTTATGCACTCTCTTAAATTGGATTGATGATTGTTTCTTTCTTCACATTACTTATGCATGTATTGAATAATTGCTGCCGACGAAATTTTAGAGACTATAATTGACGTCACGAATTTTATCAAACTTTCGTAAACTGTATAGTGAAAAGCATTTTAAAACACCTATGTAAGGAATATAAAATGACTATCGAATTATACATATTTCTTATATACTAACAATAATCAATTAAAATGGTAGTATTAGAAATATCCCATTTTTTAATGATATAGGTCATATATTAGTGGGACAAAATTTAAAATTTAATAGGTCATCTATTTAAGGACGGAGGGAGTATTAAAAAAGAAAAAAAAAAACCTAGTAACAACGTTTTTTAGCCTCGTTAAAACGTTTTCACGCACGTTATAACCGTTACATAGGAATTTCAGATCATTTTTTTTTCTTTTCTATTTAACCGTTACAACGCCCGTTATTTTTATAAAACGTCCAAAAAATGCGTTTTTTGCCAATATAATTTTTTTGCCCAAAACGTACTCACACCTGTCAAAACATGTTATAACGGTCACGCCTAGTACCCGTGACCTGATCCGTGACCCGTTTTTCAAACCTTGATATATAGGCACGGGGTTCGGGGTCTCTCACGGCCACGGTATATGGGTGTGCCCGTTTTAACATACGTTTTTTTGGATTTTTTTTTCAAACCTTGGGAAAAACTTTTAAAGAAAACTTGAAAACACGGCCGTTCTAACTTTGAAAAAACGGTTCTACCAAATTGCAGAAGGACCGTTTTAACTGCGGTTTTCCTGCAAACCAACCGTTTTTGAAATCCAGCGAATACCAAAAATTTAACATTAGCCAGCTGTAACCACTACACCGCAACATGGGTCCCCACTTATAACGCCGTTAAAGTCTGTCTTAACAGAGTTTCTCAAAAATTTATGGGTTTTGGCGGGAATTTCGTTTGTGTCAAATCTTAAATCTCCACACGAGTACGTTTCCCGCCTATTCTCTCAAGCCTTTTCAGATAAAGACAACATTTATTAATATATCCCTGTGAGAAATTTTTCTGTCTCTCTCTCTACAGTCGCCCTTAATCGAATCACCTCCGGATCTTCATCAGGTACATCGAAAATCCCTCTACTTCTTTTCTTCAGAGTCCCCTCATTTTTCTTCTTAAAATTAGGGTTTCTTCAGAATCATTCGCTCTCAAACCCTTAAACCCTTATTTCATTTCATTTTCCACTTTCTATTAGCTAGATCTGAAAACATTCAAAATCATTTTCCCTTAAAAACCCCCTAATCTTCATGAAGACATTCAGATCTAAATCTTTCGCAATTGAAATTCTGTAAACAAATTGATATTTCAATTTGGGGAAAACCCAATCAAATAATGGTAGCTTACATTACAGACACAGAAGGAAGCTGTAGTAGTAATAGTGTAAGTCAAACTGATAGAAACCAAGCGTGGTATTTGTTTCGGGCGTTATTGTATCTGCGGGGTCCGTGTCGTCTTTCAGAACTCGCCGAGAAGTGTAATTTATCAATTGACTTTGTTAGGTTTTTGTGTTCGCTTCCTGATTCGCCTATACTGTTGAGTAAAGATTTGTATGTAACTATTAGTTTACCTGCGTATTTTTCTGTATTTCCGTTGAGTTCTGCCATGAGAGTTACACTTACTAGGGAGTCATCAAAGGGAAATATTGGTGATGTTAGGATGTATTATTACAGGAAGAGAAAGCAACAGAAACTGGATACTTTTTCTTCGACTTCTTTGAAAAGAAGAAGATTAATTTCAGCTCCAGAACCTGGTAACTACCTGCCTTTTTTTGTTTGTTTCTTGCAATGAAATTGTTAATATTGGTTCCTGTGTTGTTATTGATTTGATATTGATACTTGAAACAGATGATGATACTGCTACTTTATTAGCGTTAGCAGATAGCATCCTCAGTGTTACATCAACTAAGGTATTCATGATCTCTAGATACCATAATATTTTCATTTTGTTTCTTTGAGTTGTACCAAATCTGACCAAGACACCTTTTTTGTGATGCTCGGTTTTTCTTTAAGGTATTCATAGCTGATTTTGTAAGAGTTTCAGTTTCAGTTAGACTTTATAGTTGCGAGTCATTCAGTTTGTCACTCATGAGGGATTCTGGATTTCATTGTTAATGTAGGATTATGTTGATTTTGCTGATAAGTTGATGAGGAACGTGAGTTTTCTAAAAGATGGCTTGTCCGTTATGCCACATGATTGTGGGATTTTAACCCAAGAAAAACTGCTGCTTCCTTTGCTTCTCGGTCCTAATGTCAACGGTTCATGTAAAGAATTGATTGAAATTGAACATGATGTTAAAGGTGATGCTGAGGCAACTACAAATGGGCAAATGGAGTTGGTAGAATATGCATATACACCGAAACCGATAAGCATTATGCCAAGTTGTGTAATAGATCTGAACATTCCTCTAGCTGCAGTAGAGGAAACTAAGGTACTTGATGAGGAACCAACTCTTCTATTAACTACAACTGAGGGTGAGCAAACTCTTGTAGACCAGATGGATTGTGGAGAAACCATAGCATGTATTGCATCTTCTTGTCTGGAAGGAGGTAACCAGGGTAGTAGTTCGCCAGGCGAGGTTGTCCCTGATAGTGATGATTTTGAAGCTTCGAGAAGTAGAATACCGAGAATTGAGGGAAAAGATGGTTGCAAGGAATGGCAAATTCAAAAATATGAGGGGAAGTATAGTTGTAACACAGGTGAAGATTTGAGGGTTGAAGAGAAGGATAGTTGCAACAAACGACAAATTCTAAGAATTGAGGGAAAGAATAGTTGCAAGGAAGGACGTATTTTAAGAAATGAGGAAAAGGATAGTTGCAAGGAAGGACAAACTCAAGCAAATTGCGGAACAAATGAAGAAGGTAGAGGGGTGGCCTTACTTCTTGATCATGCAACAGAATTGCAGGAGGATCTGAAAGATGTTTTGGGATCTACGGAAATAACGAACCACAAAGAAATGGTGACATCTTTGGACAGAGAGAAGACTATTGGCATAGTGGAAAGCCAGCTTGTTCTACCTTCAGCTGAGATGTATACTGTCAAGATGCAGTCGACAAGGTTTTCCACTAAAGTGAAAAGCATGGGCAGGGATAAAGCTCCAGGAGTGGGGGTTCTATCTGACTCGCAAAATTGCAATAAGGCTGCGAAATCTCTTAAACAACAGGATCAATCTAAAAGAGATCAGCAGGTTATGCCCACGAAGCATAAGTTAAAGCAGAGTCGTAATGTTGACATAAGTATCGATTCCACCTCACTTGCTCCCAAGGTAAGCTTGCTTCCATCTTCGTAATACCATTTTATATACTCGTCCAAGTTGGTTATCTGGTCTTCTGTTCCTTTTTGGATTTTTTTAAATTTCAAGCTTTTCTCTTACAAGCTAAGCAGTTTCTAAGATGCTTAGTGATCATATTGTAGAATCAATCAGAGATTAGGGAACTACCAAACTTTGAATCTTTCATCGTAGAGGAAGAAGAAGGTTCAGGTAATGAAATTTCGTTGGCAAATGATTTTCTACATTTAGATCCCTGAAAGAGTGTAATTATGGTTGGATTTCAATTCACCCTTTTACATTATATTATGGGCATATGCAGGTGGTTATGGGACTGTCTACAGGGCACGGCGAAAGAGCGATGGGAAGACATTTGCTATAAAATGTATGCCGGAAAATTACTTCTCCCCTTCTGATTTACTGCAGCTACTTTGATTTTGAACTAGATCGACAATGAGTTGCAAGTTAAAAAAAGTTATGTTTGAGTAGAATCCCCTCTTAAAGTGATGCTTAACAATGCTAAATATGGTCCTGCAGGTCCACACGAGAAGGCTCATGCACACCATATGTACAATGAGCTAAAGATGCTGGAGCGATTTGGGTAATGAGACTAAACACTTCTATGTGTATTTAATGAAAATTCGTTGTTTTCTGAACTTAAGAATTTTGACGTTAACGCGTAGTACAATTCTTCAAATGTAGAGGTAAGAATTTCGTCATAAAATATGAGGGCTCTTTCAAAAGCGGCAACTCTGAGTGCTTTGTTTTAGAGCATGTTGATCACGACCGACCAGAGGTAATAAAGGACATGATCTATCGTTTACTTTTGCTAATTCTCTTTTAACTGTAATGGTTGATCTTGTTTCTCTTCCTCTCCAAACAATTTCTATTAACTTTTAGGCGTTGAAGAAAGAGATAGATATGTACGAGCTCCAGTGGTATGGTTATTGTATGTTTAGAGCTCTTGCTAGTTTGCACAAGCAGGTCAGAGAATTCATTGAAGTCTTCTTATTCTATGCTTTTTATTTCTTACATGTTTTTAAAATATCTCCCCCATCTTGCAGTGTGTTGTGCATAGAGATGTAAAACCTGGGAACTTTCTGTTTTCCCGTAAGCTTATAAAAGGTTACCTCATTGACTTCAATCTTGCAATGGTAAGTGATGCCTTCACTGTTATATTTCCCTATATAACCTGTTCACATAAAAGAATCTAATTTGGGTGGCTTTTGTTTGATTTTTCTTCTGTGTACAACAGGATTTACAACAGAAATACAATGCCACTGGTGAGCTCCTTTTGTCTCTGTTGTACGCACCTGATGGTTATATTGTAACTGGGTCTCCATTTTCTATGGTCTTGCACTTTCGCATGTCAGGTGTGTAAAACTGACTAGGAGTTATTTCTTCATCTATATAGGCAAATCGAAGAAGAGTTCTAGTGTGAACTTTGGTCATGTTCCACTTCCCAGTATCAATTCTGCTCCACCTAACATAACTGGGAAAGTTACAAGTAGTAGAGTTGTAGATGCAGGTAATCAAGTAACAGCAAAGGTCTCAAAACCATCTGTTGAGCCAAAGAGCATTAGGAAGAGAGGAGCTGATCTGGGTCCTTCAAAGGCTTACCTGGATTTGGGTACTAGACAAAAATTAAAAACCCAAGTTGCAGATGTTTCAGGCATAACCTCAGCAAATGCAACAAGCACAAGAACCCCTTCAGGGGAGCAGCAGAGAGAACCCATGCCGATGACAACAAGGAAGGAACTGCGACGCTTAGTGGAGGCTATTCAAAGTCCAAAGGATCCCAATCAAAAGAGAATAAGTTTTCCTTCTTCTCAGAGGAAAAGAGTTGCTGCTCCCCTTGGGAAAGTTGACAGAAAGCTTTTTTACTTGACTCCAATGCCTGTGCACTCTGCTAGCAATGCTTTTGTTGGTTCCGGATTGCTTAATAACAAAGGTAGTATACCATGTCAGACAGAAGTGTTCAACATTAATATATTGTTTCTGTGAGGCTTTTTTCCTTATCTGAGATTTTTTGTAATTGTCGTTAATAGGCGATGGAAAGCAGAAAAGAGAAGGTCCTTGCGTTGGAACCAAAGGGTTTCGGGCACCAGAGGTATGACTACCTCATCTTCTTACACCTCCTGATCTGTAGTATTATTCAACATCCATATCTTCAGCGAGGAACCATCCTTATAAAATTGTAAAGTTAACGGTTGTGTATAGTCAGGGGTATATTTTGATGCTGATTGCTGAGAAATTTAGAAAGTTTTTCCTCTAATTGCTACCTGTGTAAAAAAATGGTAGATCCCATTACAAATTTGATAAAACGAGTTACAGGAATTAGCTAAAAGATGTGGTTTGTGCAGGTTTTGTTGAAGTCTCCACATCAAGGTCCTAAAGTTGATGTTTGGTCTGCTGGGGTTACTCTTCTTTACCTGATGATAGGAAGATCACCTTTTGGCGGCGATCCTGAACAGTACAAATCTTTCCTAGCTCAGAGTTCATAGAGAATATATCTGTTACACGGCCGTTTTCCTTAATCTGTTATTTGTTTGCAGGAATATGAAAGATATTGTGAAGATAAGAGGTAGCGAAGATCTGTGGGAAGTAGCCAAATTACACAACCGCGAATCTTCATTCCCTGTGGTAACTCCTTAAAACATGTATTTTGTTCAGTAGTTTGCTAAGTGTATGTCGTGAAATTTAGTATTAACATCCTTCCTACTCTAATGAGCTTAGTTACTTCATCTCTTTAACACTTAAAAATCTGAACTTTATAATCAAATTTTATTATCCACTCAAACTTAATAGAGTACTACATTTATTTATTTTTTGGTAAAATAGTGAGATACAATGTTTTAAGGAATTTCCATCTGTGGCAGGAATTGTTGGATTTGGAGTCCTTGCAATCAATGAAACTACAAGAATGGTGTAAGATTAACACTAAGAGACCTGAGCTCATCGACAAAATCCCGAGATCGCTCTTTGATTTGATAGATAAGTGCTTGACAGTGAACCCAAGGTTGAGAATCAGTGCAGAGGATGCTCTTAGCCATGAATTCTTTGCGGAATGCCATGACAGCCTTAGGAGGCAAAGACTAAGACGTAACTTTGGCAGTGCCAATCATTCACAAGAACAGCCATGATTAGGGCTGTGATGCCCATCTGAGTTCACTATTCCAACCAACACATACCAGTCCATAGTTTTTTTAACTGGAAATGCAAATTTCCTACACCTAATGTTGTAAAGTACAGTTTCTAACTAGATGTTCTTCAGTTTTCTCCATTAATTCATGATGTACTATATAATTTTGTATCAATGATTTAACTACTAAAAGTAATTTGGAATGTATAAACATGTAGCTACCTTGACATCTGTCACTTTCTTATTCTGATTTTACATGTACTCTCTTACTCTTATTCTGATTCTTTATCTCTTTTGGCAGAATACGGTACACTACACGGTCTGGTAACGCCCCCCTAAATCTAAAACACTGGCTAGGTAGGAAGCCAGAGCCAGTAAGCGGTGAAATTTGTACGCGTTCATGAAGCAGAACTATTTTTAGAAGTCAGTGATGAGTCTTGGAAGATACGAAATTAGAAGCCCGTTATAAGCCTTGGAAGACAGGTGATCAGAAATTAGGAAAGTGATTTTTTTTAGAAACCGAGTGAACTACAAGTAACAGAGTGTTTATTAGTTGTCCGCTCCGCTATAAGTTCAACTAGTAATAGAGTGTTTTATTTACTTATTTGCTTTTCATAATCTTCCTCTGTGATCTTGAGAGCAAGAAGTTATCTGGCTTGGTAATCAACAATTTCACTTCATTATCTTGATTGTAGCATTGATTCGACTTCTTTCTTCTAGGGTTTCTCAGCAGTGTTCCTGTTTCATTACTCTGTTGTATCAAATCTTACAATGGAAGATCAAAAGAAGAGGGCGACACCATCAAAACTCAAGTTTAAAATTAAAAGAAGCATCAATGGAGGTTTTGAAATTGATAATTCTTATTTTCAAGAAATTACAGAGAAGAAGACAATGGAGTTTCCCCTAAAGTTAAAGAATCAAATCCCAAGTTCGTCTTTTTCTCTTCTACCCCAATGGTGTAAAAGAGCAAAAAGGGGTCGTAAAAGCTCGGTAGCATCATCAACAACATCGTTTTCTTCTTTATCAACAATTGAGAAGCAAGAAGATGAAGAGGAAGTAGCAGAAGCCTTATTGATGTTGGCCAGTGGTTTTTCTCTTGATTTAGCGGAAAAGAATCACCCAAAGAAAGACAGAGTCATCACAGAGTTTCCAGCTATGAAAAAGAAACGAAAAATAGAAGATACTAATATGATCAATTATGCAGAAGGTCGATCAAAGAAAGAGAGGATTGAGAAGGAAACTAGGGATTACAGATATGGGTTCATGTTAGATGCTGTGACGAGATCAATACTGTCTTCTGCTTCTACAAAATTCACTTGTGATTTCTGTAGGAAATCTTTCAGTTGTTACCAGGCATTGGGTGGTCATAAATCAAAGTGCAAGATGAATTGCTCGAAAGGAGAAGTACCCCAATTAGCACTGCAATGTTCAATGAACATACATTGGAGGAGGGAGATAAACTGGGTGAGTTAAGATTATTATTATAATGTTTGGAACACCCAAATTAATTTTAGATTCTGTGATGTCAAATATTCTTTGTTTATAACATTCTTTCGATTCTGATGTTATTCTTATGAACCTGTAATATCTAAACTGAGTAATATCATTTCAGTTTTAAGATGGGGTATTTATATGTTTTTGTCATTTGTTTTCGCTTATTACACTAAGTTCAAAAGAATGCTGCAATTTTTCACCACAGAAACAGAATGTTACAAACCTGCTATCCCTTCTATGCTTATGCACTGTGGTTGACATTTTTGTTGATCACTCACAAAATCAGAAGGCCATTTAGTTGGTCCCATAAAATAAAATAGGTAAGAAGTTACAACTGGGAGTAAATTACAGTATCCAGACTATAATTTCAAGTAAGATTCCAAACTCTCTTTACAAGTGACTAAAGATTTTCAAGTTGAGCAATGAGAATCTTTGCTACGAGATCACATTCGCAATACTATCTAGGTTACTCAGTGCTTCAGTCTTACGCTGCACAGAAGTCTGTGAAACCTGGAGATATACTGCTAACTCTTTTCCTGCACACTACAATTACTAAGGTTAATACGACTACCGCAACCTGTTTGAGCTGACCGTCATCAATGTTACCATAAGAACAATATTGGATTTTCAGGTACTGCGGATTTGCACAACTGCCTGGGTTCGGTTGTTTGATACTGATACACATCAGAGAGTGTCCGATATGACATTCCCGAGAAAAATCTTTGCCTTTCCCCCACAAGTATGATGTCGGTGTTGGTATATACCCGCACTGTTCTTAGACGCGAAACATGAACATGCTCTATAAGTATCAGCACAACCCAGAGAAGTACATTGACAATGAATATGGGACTGACAATATCGACAGTAAGGATAATAAGAAACTTCTACAAGCAGTGTACATATAAAAGCAAGCTAATAAATAAAAACAAAGCAAAAACAATGTAGATCGTGAACATGAATTCCCAATTGTTGTTGCCCGCTAAAAATGACAGTTGAATTCCAGAGGAGAGTTAAGTAATTGTTGATGTCCACAGCACTTTCCTCTTGTTCTCAATGCGCAAAAGGTTATTGCATCTTCAATTATAGTACATGATGCTATTGCCTGACTCTGAAGAGTCTGAACTAATAAATCGGCTAAGAGAAAGTTCTTTCATGCCAAGAGATTAGTTCTTTTCAATAAATTTCTTGATATCATTGATTAACAACGAAGACTCAATCAATTCAGGAAACCCATAAAATATATGAATAGCTTTTGGATACTCCACCAAATAAGCTTCTTTGCCAAATCTCTTCAGACCTTCAAAATATCGTCTTTGCCAATCCTGTAAGGGATCAAATCCGCCAATTACCACCAGCGTAACAGGAAATTTACTCAATCCTGAAATGTCAACGGAGTTGGGTCCAAATACGTTAACTGCTTTGTGATCACGATTACAACCTTCTGGTAAAAAGGCTTTCCAATGCCAATCTGTCTTTTCTACTGAAACGACAGGAACATTTGTTAAACGTAGTTCTGACTCAGTCCGTTCTTCTCCACCGAAGAAAGGCTGAATTGCTATCAGACCGATCACTTTAAGCTCTCGAAAATTGTTTATATCAGCCGAGTATTGAACCGCAACATGGTGAGCCAAGTTACCACCAGCACTATCACCCGCAAGAAAACACCTTGATAAATCAGCATCAGCCGGAAACCCATGAGAAATTTTTGAGTCAAGAAAACGTAAAGATTGTAATCCATCTTCGTACTGTGTTGGAAACCGGTATTCGGGCGAAAGACGGTAACTAGCAGACACGACAACGGCAGGAATGTTCTTAGCCAAACGACGACAGCAGTTATCGTAGAGGAAGAAATCAGGAGAACAAAATGAGAACCCACCACCATGGAAGTAGATAATAACAGGAAGAGTTCGGTCAGAGGAGGTTTTATCAGTTGGGGTGAAGAGACGTAAAAATAAGTTTTTGTTTGGATCAACTACGATATCTACGGCTTTGATGCCTTCGATTGGTTTCTCATTTGGAGAAACCTTCACAAAGTAATTGAACAAGTTTAAGAAACTTCTATTGATTGTGTCATTAGAACGGCGTGAAATATCTGTCAAGATAGATTGGCAAGCGATCATTATCTTGATGTGCAGTGGTAGAACTGGTGCTGACAAAGAAGAAGAAGATGAACCCATTGATTTTGTCCATCTCTCTCCCTCCTCACTGCTCTGTTAAGTATGTGAACACACTTCAACTAACAAACTGACAGGTACCTAAATCTAGTTGAGAATTTAAGTGTGGTTTTATTATAGTGGTGGATGGGAGATACTGGAATGAATACTTCAAAGCAATAGTTGGCTTGTCAGTTCAAATTGACTGACCCACCGAAGTACACAACATGTAAAAGTGTCTCAATGGCTATGGACAAACCAAGTAATACCCAATATTAATCCACATCTTACATTTTCGGAACCTTCTTTAAAAGAAGAAAATATTACATTTTTGAACATGTTCTTCTTACAGGGAATGTGTACAGACTACAGACATTACTGAAGAGATTAGCAAGTAAGAACTGGAGCAACACAAATAAGGTGAAAAAGGAGGAATCATAGTGGATCAGACCACCTTCTCTTCACCTCTGTATTCAATCGAACATCTTTAAGTTTACCATCTGTTCCATAATCCCTCTCCATAACAAGGTTGACTCCTTCGTCAGAGTACCAACTGAATCCAATGCAGAGAACACCATCCTTCTTGATGTCTACATAACCTGTTATGCCACCTGGAAGCCAAAGGACAGACACATCTTGCATATCAAGCATCTCTTCTTCTCCAAAGTGGACGGGGTTCTCAGGCAAGTTTTTCTTCTTTAAGGTCTCGGTACAGAGGTACACATAAGGCGTCTCATTGCTTTCCTTCGTCTCTTCTCCGTAAATTGGAGATGCGCTCACCTCAAACACCTTCCAGTATCCAGTCAGCTCTGATGGTTGGATTCGTTTTCGCTGAGAAAAGGGTTCCAAATCAAACTCCATGTCACTGCTCAATTACAACAATGCAACCATTAGGATTCAGAATCTCAGATTGAAGAAAAAGGACAAGGATAAGAAGAAGGCTAATGCATTGAGAAGTTATACAACTTAAGTGACACTATGTCTAGACTCTAGAGACGTTATATGAAAATGGATAATTTATTGTTATTATAAATGTTTAAAAAAGTAAAAGAATGACTCTAGAAGATTAAGTAGAGGAACACTCTTAGAAAATTTCTTCCCTAATTCGAGCTGTCGGATGATCCAACAGAAGTGAAAATAAAACTCTTTTTGGAGCATTATTCATTTTGAGCCTCCTGAATTATCAAATGGATATCATGGCCTAAAAATAAATAAACTGAGAAGAGTCTCTCACTAGTAAACAGAAGCAAGAATCACATCCTGTGCTAAAATGTTTCGTCTACTTCACCGGCGAATCTGGACATGGACACTAAAATAGTAGTCATCAATTTCTCCTTATTCTCCTAAAAATTCTCAGCTCCTAAATGTCGTTTTAATGTTCAATTCATAAGAAACAATTGTGATCTATCCATTGTGTCTGCAAAAACTAGGAATTCCAAATGAACTTGGAGAAAGAATTATATTGTGGTATATACCAAGCAACATTTATACTAGATTTTGAATAATACGTACAGGAGATAGTTGAAGAAGCATATTGTTACCTTAGTTCACTTAAATTAGCAGGACTGACCCACTTTTCTTCATATGCAGCAACTCTCATTATTTGTATGTCTGAACCACCATTTCCAAATTCTATCGTGTGCACAATGCGTAATCTTTTGTGACATCCTTTAACCAAGCACTACAACATGAAAACTTACATGAGCTCAGATAATTTCTCCTACTTGGACAATAATACTTTCCCAGTATAATATGATTTGTTTCTTTTCTAGCAGGACACATAAATGATGCTAAATATATGTGAAAGACAATAAAGAAAAATGGAAAATTTTGATAACTAGTAAGTAATGAGTTATCCATCAGACATCATAGCACAATACACGGACAGATAGTTAAGTTACTTGCTCAAACTTGAATGTTGGCGAGAGGAAATATTTTGAGTCATCTTCTGGTTCTCCAACTGGTATCTCCATAGGGCCTCTAGAATAAGATCCATCCTGCAAATCAAAAACAATTCTGGTTTGACAACAGGAAACTGAACATGCAAGAATATCATAAATTTATTATCTCTAGCTCAGCACCAAAGAAAGCTACATCACAATGATTTATGTGAAAATCATTTATCTTCGCTGTATCTTAGTCTTTAGTTGTTTTTTGTGAACAAACACCATTCTATTTAACATTTCAACATGATAAACACATTGCTATTCAGCAAACCGATATCAAATGCCCATAAGGTTTCTAATTTTAGCAATCGATCCATATAAACAACAAACAAGACTCTGATCGGCTCTATTTGATGTGTGGGAAAATGACCTTGAACCTTATCTCCTCCTACATGCTGATAGCACTTCACTTGAGGTTCAGGGTTGCACAATGTTAATTCAGCTGGTCAATAGAAGTTTTGAGAATCACAAGTGTAGTACACATGTCCAAATTTTTAAATGACTAATACTGATCTAGCAACAATGAGAAACTTTCAAAGAAGTAAATTGAGAATGACAAACGTATTTTCACAATAAAGAGGTAACATTTTCACGAATATAACTGAGCGAAAAATGGGAGCTAGCTGTTTAAGCAGACAAAAAGGAATCATAATGTGTACCTCAAAGAAAACAAGGCCAGGCTCTATCCCCATAATATCGTCTTCCATCAAATCACTTGATCCAAGGTCAAATGATTCAAATGTAGGCAAATCACGATGTTTCGTGCTGGCATCCATTGTTTCCTTCAAGGGCTGAGACAGATCTCTGCTAGCTTGCTGTATTTCACCATAAGGGTTCAAAGTAACCCAATTGATTTTCCTTCTAATGTGAGAACTCTGACCTTTGGAAGGTGATGGCACCAGTTCAATGTGAGAAAGAGTGTAGCAGTCATACAAATACTCGTTTTTCTTCCCCACGTCAATTGGCTCCATTTCCGCAGTAATGGGAGAAAAAACAGCTCCAACTCCTTTCCATATCCCACTTACACTAATAGAAAAAGTAATCCATATCGGTCTTATAACAGGTTCCTGACCAGAAAACAAAATCATATCAAAGAACTGAGTACAAATTTTCATTTTCATTTACTCCCCAGTTGGTTTAACAAGAAAATACAATCCCTAGAGTATCAAATTATGCATTTTCAATTCATAATTTAAGCAAATTGAAGTTCATAAATCACAATTCTGATATTATTTTTGTAATCTATTAAATTACTTTGATCCCTAATTCAATCCAATAAAAAACAAACCCTAAAATTTCAAAGTGGGTATACCTGTGCTTGCAAAACAGTCTCAACTTCATCCAACATAGTGCCAGAAACCATAACCCTAGAATTCTTATCTTTCTTCCCCCCTCCAACATTCTTCACTCTCTTACCTCCTCTCTTTCTCCTCCTACTTGGATTTTGTTTCTCTTCCCCTTTTGCTAATTCATTATCTACACTCCACACATTTTCTTTCTCTTTATTAATGATTCTATCTCCGTTATTACTGGTATTATTTCTTTTCTGATTCTTTTTCGCTCTAGGGTTTCTATATCCTCCATGATAACTACAGGAAATTACACCAGAAGAGATGTTTCGATCAGTGAAACACACAATTGAGTTTGAGAACGAATATAAGAAGGGGTGAGTTTGAAACCCTAGAAATGGTCGAGCGTCTGTGAATGATTTTGAAGCATCTGGTAGGCGTAGAGAGTTCATAGTGAAACCCTGACAGATTCACTCTCTATCTCTCTATCTTGGGGAAATGAAGCGCGGGAACATCGGAACATGGATGACTGTTACCGTTTTCAGCTTCTCAAGCACCGTATTGGGCCGGTTCCCATGCACAATGACGGACTCTCCCATTTGCCATACCCCGGTAGCCTGGCAAACTAACCACGACACTATAGGAAAAGGGTTAGATGATGTCGAGCTATGATGTCTACAGCACCATCAATAAAATCTTTATTGCTGGCGATTTAGTCTCGGTGGAAATTTTATCTCCTACGGTTCTTTCTTTGTTGCCTGTATATAGTTTTCAAACTTGATTTACACAAATTTTTTCTCTCTTTTTTAATCTCAAATTTTCTCAAATGGCGGAATTTGAAACCCAACTTGATTTTTATAGAGTAGTACTTGAAGTTGTTGCTAACATATGTGATACTTATTAAAAAAAAATATAGGTAAAAAACAAAGAAATTTTCAAGTTTTGGATATTAACCAAGTCAAACTTGCAGCCAAAAAGCACATAAGAGTTCAAGGCAAGGAAAATCAAGGCAAAGACAAAGTAAATTTGAAAGTTAACCATACCAGTCAGAAGAACAAAAGGAAATTTCCTCAAGAGTGCATCGAATGAAAGTTCCTTCAAATGAAGAAAACCACGAGGTCAAAGATTATCGGAGATGTTTACTGAAATCTTTATTGTACAAGTTTATATCTTGTAAAATGACGCAATATTATTAATTAATTCGAAGAAGGCGCGGTTGTTAATAAAATTCGAAAATTTGACTTAAAACAAGAAATATTGTTGAAATTCAACATTACATTTTTAATTCATCGATGATTAATTAAAATATTTACATTTACTTAGACTTACATTTAATTAAAACATAAATTTAATCATAAAATCTAGAAAAATTAAAACCTACAAATTAAAGTTGAGAATTAAGAAATTAAAACTTTACTTAAAATAACATGACTGGATTATATTTGGGCATCACTTTTAAGATCTCTTAACAACTTCCATATTCAAAATGTTTTTCGTTCATGTGGAGCCGTTCGGCCCGACCTCTTTCTTCAATGTCCATCAGCCTTTCATTATTCCTTGGGTTTCCACCGGCTTGCATTACCCGAGCAACGTACAAACGTACTTTTTTATTTGATTACAATGAAGCGACCACTCAAACCACTCGCCCCACAATTATTGAGGTTCATGGTTTCTTCTTCAATTTTCTGAAATATATTTTTCCACAATGCTCTGCCTTGATGTTGTGCACCATATCGGTAGACGTAGGGTAAAAAAAATAATCCTGCATTCGGCAACAATAAATTTTACGCTCCACTTTTTTCTTGGATTTTGCACACTTGCTCCGTTAACACATCTTTGATTTTAGGTGGCATGCTAGTTTTCTATGAACTCAGACGTGTTAGAATTCATATTACGAAAAATTAGAAGAGTTTTGAGAGGTATGGAAGAGGTATGAAATTATGAGAAGTATGGAAGTGGTGTGAGTTGAGTATTTATAGAGGGATGAATTTTGACCATTGGATGATGAACCACTGAGCGACAATTATAGCGTCAAGAGATAGTCATTATATCGTTGGCAATCTAGACTATCGAGCAATTTGAGGCTCTACTGTTCGGTAGACTCTATATCGCACCTGACTAAGTGGTAAATATACCACTAAGCATGTTATGTTTGTTACTTTTCCATGCCTATAATGGGTACAAAAATGGCAAAGTAGCACAAATACCTTGTGCAAAGGAACCGACCTTACTCTAGTATAATAAATATCTGCTCCGCCGTATTGGTTGATATACTGACTCGATACAACCACACATCGTATCGATTCGGTGATATATAAACTTATGTCGGACCCTTCCATATCAGCAGAAAATGTATCATTCATTTATAGAGTGTGAAATGATAAGAGTACCTATAAGTCATATACCTTGCATGATCTACTATAGACAGAAACTGCCAAGAAGATAGCAACCACAAGGTATACACTTGGTATATAGTTTCTAGTTCGAAACTGAAACTATAAGGATCAACCTAAATGTTTGGGATTTACGTAACTAAAACAATAATTATTATTGTGGAAAGTAAAAGTAAAGACACAACAAGATTTTGTTAACGAGGAAACCGCAAATGCAGAAAAACCCACCTAGTCCAGTTTTGAATACTCTCAGAATTAAGCCGTTATACACAGACACTACCAACTTAGTATAGTTGAGACCAAGTAAACTACCCCTAGTTACCTAGTTTCTTTAATATCCCTGCACCTACAACCAATCTGGCCAATGCACGTGAATCCTAAGTTAGAGTCCAATATCTTAAGTTGCTTCAGTCTCTCTGAAGACTTTAAGCACTCAATCCTTTCGATCGTCTTCCAAACAGTAAAAGACTAATCTGTTTGGTAACCACTCTTCTATCTTAGGAAATTAATCAGAGATACTTGTGTTGAGTGTGACAAAGGATTTTCTGTTTAAAATCATTTAAACTTCTTTGTCGGGTTTTAAATCTTCCAAGATCTGGATTAAACTAGTTAACCAGATCGAGTCAAACAGAACTACCAGATTCGGATACTGAAGAGTACCACCAAATGATAGCTTGTCGATCTAAATTACGACTAGCAATAACAAGTCTATCAAAAGATAAACTACATCTAGTCGGACCCCAGACGACAAGTTTGTGCACGAAGCAAATCATGAAGATACAAAACTAATAAGAACAATCTGCTTGTCTTCAATCTTCAACAGTCTTTTGTACCTGCACAATAACAAACTTGAATCCTGACTTATGATCGATCACGCACAGAACATGATCTTAACAATGGATGATTACAAGTCAATGTTAATCTCTTGATTTAGTTTGAGTGACTGTGTGTCAGAAGATGAGACTCTAAAAAATAATCAAACTAGGTGCAATCAAGAGCTAACAACCATAAGTCAATCAAATCAATAATTGAAAACTAAAATAACAATGTAATTCTAGTTTCCCACAAAGGATACTAGTAGAAGGTTCTTAATCCCAAAGGAGTCTTTAAACTAGCGTACGTAAGAGATTTCGCCTAATTAGGTTACTCTCATCTCCAAGATAGTATTACGAGAATACTATTAGTCGGCTATACAATAAACAACAAAGATGAAGTTGGCCTAGCTCAGGATAAGTTTGTAAGAAGAAAAAACTTCAATATTTATAGACCAAGGTAGTTTGGACACCAAGCAATTTCCATAACCGAATATATTCATAAGATATGCAATAAATCACCTAAATTCGGTTTTGTCTAATTCCAACCATTATCCAACTATATAACTGAAATCTTCATGGACTTAACTAATATATCTTTCCAGAGATATGTTTTGATTATTGGCAAAACAATTTCGAAAATCTCAAAAAGATTATCTACTATTTCGGTTTAGGATCTGACCTTGAGTATCAATGAATATCTTTGAACGATTAAGAAATAAGATTTCAACACATGTTCAAATTACTGGTTATGTCGACATCTTGAACTTTCCTATTTTTGCAAACCTTATTTCCAAAAGCACACCAACCCTAAAGAGTACGTGGCTTAGAGAAACCGGTTTTGCCTATTGAGACTGGTTCTACCATGACTCCTAAAGCAAGTTAGGATCGCTTCTACCTTGACTCCTAATATATGTAGGGATCGGTTCTACCTTTACTCCCAACATAAGCTAGGATCGGTTTTACCTTGGTTCCCTATATGGGTTAGGATCGGTCCAACCTTATGATCTTCAATGAAAACTGGACCATCAATCCTATTGATTTCCTTTCGACTATGAAACAATTTCATACCCTAATTCCTTAAACTTATGTAATTAAACATAGTTTTCTAGGTATGAAATCAAACCTATGTTTATATTTAGTAACGAGTTACAAAGATTATGTTGATGTTGTAATTACGAAGTTCAAAAGATAATCATTATACTTCGTGATTCAATATACCAATATAAAGCACTTATCACTATTGATATATATTGTTCCTTGACACTTTGATCACAATATGATGATCAAGTCTATTATACTAGGGTTTCATATATATAACTTGGAATGTTAAATTTTCAATCAGAAACAACTTGAAAGCTTATGATATAAAAATGGAAACAAGTCAAGTCATGTATTACTAACCTCAAGTGGAAGGATGATGTCATCATTGATGTCGGTACGTATTCGGAATCTTCAGGTCTTCAGAGTAATACTTGTATGTCTCAACATTTCTAGACTTCCTAGTCTAACCTAACGAAGTTGACTCTAGTAATCTAATCAAGCGACTGAGGTTTGATACTAAAATATGACAACCAACCTTGACATACCAACGCTTGGTGGGTTTAACCGAGCAATGCTCTAACATACTGTCTGGATACACCTTGAAAAACTATTTTTTTGTCATCAAACAGTCAAAAAGATAGCCATTAGTTTGGCGATATTAATTCATTTCAAAATGATTTTTTTGCATTGGAAGAGAAAATTTTATCCATGCACAAAGAATTTACAAGAAGCAAATAACAAGTATATAAATAAATAAAAAAAAAAAAAACTAAAAAACGCTAAAAAAAAAAACAACCCTGAAATCCAAGAGTTGAAATGCATATCATCTTCAAGCTCCACTTTACCAAGATTGCACTAACACCACTTCCACAAGTACTATAAATCCATGAGAGCATCTCCAACAGAAGGTGCAAAAAATCTTATGTGGCTTTTTTATTTAGTTCTTTAATTTATGGGGTCTACACATAGAGTAAATATAGGACCTCATATCTAAAAAACCATCTCCAACCGTAGAGATTTTTTTTTGAAAAAATAGTGAAAAATATGACGTGGAGGTAGAGCCGGAGGTGTAGATAACACTTTCTTGAACACCTTCATATTTAGCAATTGATCCCTCCTAGTTTGTAGGACCCTACTATTGGAGATGGATTTATGCCAAACGGGGGTCTAAAATCCTATGTGTTACTAAAAAATAAAAAATTCACCCTCTATTGGAGATGCTCTGAAAGCATCTGGAGCAAATACCATGAAACCATTATCACCAAATCCACCCAATACCACCATTTGCACATGAAGCAAATCCCAAATAAAAAAACATCCATTATTATATAATTACCTTCATATAATCGAAAAAGAAGAGCTGACATATTCAACGCCCAAAAACCAGAAGTAATTGAAGAGGACCTGACATCTTCAACGCCAAAAAACCAAAATCAGACACGCCTGCTTCATCAAAATCAGAATCACCAACTCAATACCAAAAAACACCTACTAAAGATACGAATGTTGTCGTTACACTGTCGTCAACATAATTAAGTTGTTAAAGAAAAATCCTTTGTTTCTCCACCACTAGATTTGAATCTGAATCGATCGATCACCACCATCAACCTTTTTCATCCAAAAACATGAAACCTTAGTTATCATCACCACAGTGATGATCTAGCCATCACATGATCGTTAATTGACATTATCTTTCCAACAACCGATAAAGCAAGTTTAATGCCTAGTACCACCATTGATAACCTAGACAAGAAAAAAAAAAAACTAACCTAGATCTAAATTAATATATAAAAAAAAAACCCAAGTACTACAGAAGAAAAAACCTTTCCTCGGCACTAGAGTCGAAGAGAATAATGGAAAAATGGTGGGGAATGAGGCAAAAGAAGAGAGAGATTGAAAATAGAAGGTCTAGTACTAATTAGTATGTTTGGTTTACTTTTTGTAGGTATTTCAGAATGACTTATCCTGACTTCCAGAATTGATTTTTGTTTATAATATCTAAATATGCTACTAGTGTTGAGCATTAGTGAGCTAATATATCGACCTGTGTGAATACTTGTATTATGATTCATGACACTGCTTGATGTAATTTTAACAGTTGTTGAAAAATGGTAATAAGATTCGTTCAACTCAGATTTGTGAAGATTCGATTCTAGACCTATTTCAAAATTAAACTAGAAAATATGCAAAAGATGATAACAATATTACTAGAGACTGGGACTCATGATTCCACCATACAACTCATTCATGCGATTCATATATTAATTTAAACAATTATAGCTCAAATATTGACTCTGGTTCTTTACCAAAAGTAGATTTTCAAAGTTAATGACTGTAATCGAAAGCATGGAACATCAAAAGTCTTAAACTAAGCGTGAGTGCATGACCCATCAATTGAAATCACAATCATTCAATAAAAACCATAAATCAATTAATAATCAATGCAGAAAGTCATAAAAGAATTAAATATAATTACCACAAGCATGAAATATGACTTCCTCCGTCATCCCAGTGTTAGGGTTTAGCTCCTCATGTCGAAAACAATCTCAAAATATTTATTCATGGCTAAAAAAGTGTTTACAATGAAGAATAGATAAAAATGAATAAGATCAGTGAATCTGCAACGCTGTATTGGTGATACAGAATCGTTGTTACAAAGGCGCAGTTGCAAAAGGATGGATATCAGTTGATGAAAGCTTTTCGCAAGCACTGCCGAGAGCAATAGTTTCTGCGACTCTTGTCTGAGTTTGCAACTTACTTAAGCAGGTCTTTGTCCTTCGGCTTCTTCTTCTTCACCTGCTATTGCGACTCTGCAACTCCTTCTGCAGCGTGATTTCTTCCTCTACTCCACCCCAAAACTCTCGATAATCTCTTATGGGACTCCTATAACTATATATATACACCACAAGTACCAAAAATCTCGAAATAATCTTCCCTTTCTTTCACCGGAAGTCGCGGCTTATTTTCTCTTTTGCTTCTCCTTTTCACGTGTAGAGTATAAGCTGTTCAAAACTCTCCAAAGATAGACTGAAATCCAACATGGAAGATATTCTCATTTTTTACTCCACGTAAATTCCCAAAATTAAAACCAGACTTCGAGATATCTTCGTTCCCCTGTTTTCTTACCAATCATGTTTCATCGCAGCAAACAAATACCAATCCAAATCCACCAGAAAATTCGAGAAAATCTCGTTGAAAATCCTTTCCACACGCAGTGGGACTGAATGGTGAAGAAAATGGGCTCCCCTATCAAATCCATCGGTGCGTATATCCACTGGGGGTGCCCTTAGTAATTTTAGGTGTGCCTTTATCAATTTCCAGGGGCCCCTTTATCATTTTTCTTGGTTGCTTTTACTAATTCTTCTCGAGGGTGCAAATACCACTTTTCGAGCCAATTTTCCACATAAATTTATTTCTCCAAAACGCCTATAAACCCATAAAATACATAATACGTACAAACTAACAATGATAGAGAATTGAGACAAATCAAACACAAAAATGTGTCTATCAAATAACCCCAATATTATTATTTGATAGTCCTCGAGCAAATCTAATCTAGAATATAAAATCCTAACTCACTGTCGCAGGCATTGTGATTTCACTTAACGAGTACAACGAGCCTTTGAACCCCTAGGTGGCCCTGGTGGCCGAGTTATAGTCTCGGGAGGGTTTACAAGAGGTGTACCCACAAAAGTTTTAGTCCAAACTCTAGCTACCTATGAAGAATCTAGGAACGACACTAAACAATCTCCTTAGTTGGCATATTTCATTGGTTATGGGAGGAAGTACCCTGATGCGAATCCATTTGGTGTACACGAGTTTGTGCTCAAGCATACTAAAATTCATATATAAGTAAATAGAGCTCTACCCAGATAGTCGCAGTACGTACATCAATATATGGAATCAAACAAATCACATGAATAGATTAAGAAGATGGATGTAGAGATAGATGGTTTGGGAATGTTGACTAGGGTGAACGGTGTTTTCCAGAATATCTGTTTGATTGGCAACGCCAATTAAGGATAACACTAACCAATCTAAGTGGATGGAAACATCTTGGTTGTATGAGTTGAGGGACCCAAACTAAAGAGTTTATTCATAAAAGGACAGAGCTCAGGTGTTAGTACATAACATGGTAGTTGTCACTGTATCTCGTAGTCATCATATCACTTTCTGTTTATATTTTTGCAAACTTTTTGTTTCTTTAAGTAATTTGGTGGGTCACTAATATCGCCTTGATTTCCACTACGATGAAATAAAGTGATTGAGATATTAAAAAAAATTAAAAAAATAGACCAGGCCAGACCAGACTAATTGGATAAAATAAAATATATATTATTCAATAAATAAATCGACCGTTGGGTACCTCGTGTATACCAGCTGAGTTGATCTAGAATTAGGTTTATCAACTCGACTGGTATATACCAGCGGTCTATAATCCTAATCGTTGATCAACTCAGCTAGTATATACAAGGGTCCCAGCGGTCAATTTATTTATTGAATAATATATTTATATTTATATTTAATCCATTTGGTCTGGTCTTTTTTTAGTTATCACAAGAACGCATTGCACGTGCTATAATATATCTGAATTTATCTTAGCCGTGGATTTTACTTCTGTTTGATCCTGCCTATTCATTGATACAATAACCCGCTGCTAGTCTGTTGTACACTTCCACCACCTTCTTCTTCCTTTTTGTTTTTCCTCCCTCCTCTAATTTAGTCGTGATCTTTCTTCCTTCTTCTTTCCCCTCCCTCCGCTACATGGCTCCACTTCTTTCATTCAAATCTTAACCACCAACACCTCAATCATAATCGCATCTATCTGCGCACTAAATATAAAAAGGTAATTGATGTTATTTTTAAAGAAGGGATTAGTAATTCGATATGTAAAAAGAGTTGCGAAAGGCTTCGTTTGAACCAATATAAAGATGTTATTTTTACAAATTGGGGATGGTTTATGTTGATGAACTTGAGAAATTTTTGATCTTTCACAATCATAATCTAGCAGTAAAGATGAACTTGATTCCTTTTTTATAACCTTAAATTACTGTAATGTCCTTACGTTTTCATGCAAATGCACATTTAAAATATATAGACAAGGGTAAATATGTAATACTATAAATTTGCATTTTTATTTACTATTATGCCCTCATAGATATTCTACAGTATGTGTATGATAAATAAAAATAGGGGAAAAATAGTCCAAAATTTTTGCATCTTCACTTTGCTACAGTAAGGGATGGCTTTATATAATATAATAGATTATCTCAATCACTCTACTTCATCCTAATGGATTTCAAGGCGATACTAGTGACCCACCAAATTACTTAGAGAAACAAAAAGTTTGCAAAAATAAAAACAACAAGTGATGTGACGACTCCGAGATAGGATGACAACTACCATGTTATTTCTAACACCTGAGCCATGTCCTTTTATGAATAGCCTCTTTAGTTTGGAACCCTCAACTCATACAACCAAGATGTTTCCATCCACTTGATTAGGTAGTGTTATCCTTAATTGGCACAGGTTTCTAAACTCTAGAGTTTCGTAATGCAACTAAAATTTTCTCCCACACCCCCGAACTTAAATCTAACATTGTCTTCAATATTTTAAAGATGGAATTAAAATCATGAACAAGGAGAAATTGTTACCACTTGAAAAAAAGGAAATAAGGAAGGATATTACCGTATCGCATGAGCATATATAAGTTACCTCCCAAGAAGTGCTAAGTTTTAAGTCTTCAGCCAGACCAAAAAATGATTAGTCACCCCATAAAATCATATAATAATAGCCAGAACAACTGTGGGTCATTAAAACCAAATAAAGTTGACGCAAGTAAAAGGAAACAACAACATGCCAAGAAAATTAACAAACCAAGCACAACCTTATTTAGTGTTTTGTTTAATACCACTATATCTAGTTGTGGTTCAGATTCATGCTATATAAATGGGTATAGATAAATCTCTTTGGGTTGGATTTCCTCATTGGTAAGATCCAAATGATCAGGTTGTAGAGTTGGGAAAAACTCAACAAAAAACTTACATAATAATTACCCGAATAATTGAGGATCCTCAAAGTCAATCAGGTTTAGCTCACACAGTTGACCACAATGAAAGTGGTGGTCATTCTTAAGAAAATGTGTCGATTTTAATTTCCTAAAGTAATTAGGCTTAATCTCAAAACTTAATAACCGATACATTTAAACTCGTACGTTCCCACAATTAGAAGAAATTTTTTTGGTGGGAAAACAAAATCAATCTTGGTATCATCACCTAGGTAAACCACATCAACCAGAGGATGGGTTTCTAACAACTGAACTTCTTTCTGGACATTGTTAGGTTCGGGATATTATTGTAAAATGGTTGAGGCACATATGTCAAGTCCCAAGTGATCATATTTAAAATCTTAACGAGTTTATCTTCTTTGTCTAAGACCGTTGTTTTCAAATCGTTGGACCCTAAAACAGTATTCTCATGATAAACCCGTTCTTGTAAACTATCACCGGCTTCGTAACAAGGAAATAATCATGATATCGTCTAAAACAGTAGTATCTCTAGTCAAATCCTCGTCCATTTGAATAGGTGAATAATCATTAGAATTATTAGGATTTGAACTAGAAAAAACATGAAGCTCAATTGGAGTAACAAATTCTTGATCACCATGCCTATATATTTAAGATAACCACCCTACTAAGTTAAGTAGGGCGTGTTAGAGCACTGCTCGGTCGAAATCGCAAGCGTTGCTATCTCAAGCTTGTTTGTCAAGTTTAGGTGTAATACCCGGATATTCGGCAGTGGTTGGCCGAATGGAATATAAGTAATGACTTGTCCTTTCCTAATACCGAGGCCTTTTCAGCACGATTGGCTCCAGAGTTGGCAGAAAACTCTGCAGTTAAGCGTGCTTGGGCGGGAGCAATCCAGGGATGGGTGACCATCCGGGAAGTTTCTGCTGGATTACCGCAGCGATGCCCCTTGAAAACCCCACACTACCGGATATCCGCAATGGCTAAGTGGGGACAGTATCGGTGGAGGGACGGGTCATTACAAATGGTATCAGAGCCGACGACGGGTCACCTGCTGAGGGTGGGAAGGTATGCTGGACGGGGTTGGTCCAGGTGCTTCTCATGAGGGGCAGGGAACGTCGGAGATCTGGGCTTGTGAATATATTCTGCAGCCGATGACGGCTCCAATTTAAGGTGGTGGTATTGTAATACCCCGATATTCGACAGTGGTTGGCCGTATGGAATATAAGTAATGAGTTGTCCTTTCCTAACACCGAGGCATTTTCAGCACAATTGGCTCCAGAGTTGGCAGAAAACTCTGCAGTTAAGCGTGATCGGGCGGGAGCAATCCAGAGATGGGTGACCTCCCGGGAAGTTTCTGCCGGATAACCGCAGCGGTGCCCGCTGAAAACCCCACACTGCCGGATGACCGCAGTGGCTAAGTGGGGACAGTATCGGTGGAGGGACGGGTCATTACATTAGGTGATCAAAACTATAAGTTTTGATTTCTAATCCACTTATATATGTCTCGGATTAGGATAGAATGTGTAGTTGAGCTTTAGACTTCATATAACAGTACGAACCATTTTCTCGGGTTTAGCTGAACCCATTAGAGTTAGAAATCAAATTCTACACTGGGCGTGCAAGAAAAAAAAAAGTAATAAGAAAATGAAAATCTAATGTTTGTGTGCCTCAATGTTGAATATTAGCTTTTAAATAGTGAGTCTGTCTAAATTTGAATCATGGGTGCCTTAATAGGCTTGTATGCATGAGGTGCACGTGTCACATCTGGAAACTTAAAATAAAACTAAAGGAACTACAAGAAAATGGGGAGCTCAGATTTCTTCTTCCTCTTTTCTCTCTTCCCCTCTCCCTGCGACTGAAACTTGAGGAACAAAAATGAAAATTTTCTTGCATGATTGAGCTTCATAGACTTACAGTTACATGGATCTGCAAATGTTGATTTGGGAAGTTGGTTTCATGGACGAGATCGATAAATTTGCTTGTTGCTTTTCAAATTGAAGCTGCTTGAAGAAATCATTCCCCTTATTCAACTGAAAACGTGATTTTTATAAATCAATGGGTATGTCTTACCACACTTAATGCATATTTGATTAGTTACTTGCTAATGAATTGAAATTGTTGTAAATGCAGTAAAATTAGGGTTCTTATGAAATCTGGGGATTCTTCCCAAATCTGTTCATAATGTCAAATTAATGATGAATGCTTGAATGGGTTTGACGTAATTATATTGAAATTGTGGTTGTAACAACTAAATTTAATTTCAACATTCTATGAAAGTTTAGGAAGATTGGTATTGATTAATTGCCCATTTGTACTTCATAATTTGCGAGTCCTGTATCGGCGTATCCATACTGGTTCAATAGTGTCCCATTTTCATTGCCGTTTACGAGATTATCCATTATGTGGTTGCTTGCATCTTGAAATGGGTAAATGGTACTACTAGAAGAGATGAAAACTATATTTTAGACTTTAGGGACTGTAGTACTAATGATTTTCTACATTATAGGCTAAATGTGGCAGGTGGTAAATCTATATAGATTCAATTTTAATGACATGTATATAAAATGGCGTGAGTTGCTAACTGTGTCGTGAAATATGGACTTGGTGCTGGGCGCTGGTGTTGTAAAGCCAAAGAGTAAAAAGGGGCAGATTCCATCTACTCAATTTATGAGATTTAATCTCAATCTCAGTCAAGTTCAATTTGGATTGCTCAATCCTTTTGTGATACTATTAATTTTAGAAGTTGTGGTGATTTATTTATGTATGAAATGACTCAAAATAAATGTTTACTGTTTTGCGAATATAGTGATGGGTTTGTCCGAGTGGCTCCGTTAATCTAAACGGTGATAATGATAGTACTTTTTATGGCATCTAAGATTGTTAACCTGATAGTAAGGAAAAAGATAGGTGCTTGTCTCCCAATAACTGGATTTGCTAAGAATTTTAAGATTATGTTTAAGTTCAGCACATGTAGAAGGTTTAACCTTAATTTCTTAAATCCCGTTAAGACTAGCAGTGCGTTTGATGCCCAGCTTGTGAAATATGAAATTTCTCTTCTTAGTACTTTATACTGCCACTCCAATATTAAAGAGTTATGTTTCCTATATATGCCTGAATACATGTGACTTCTGGTTGAAATGTCAATTTTGTAGTCTGCGTGGAGTCATTTCTGCTTGTCGGTCTGTGCCTATCCGGTGGTGCCTATTCAGTGCTTGCAGTCACAGTTTGATTCATTGTATTTTATTGAACTTGTGGGATATGAAGTACAAAGGTAACTGTGTATGTTTTGAATTCTAAGTATTCCTGTTAATAGTGGTGAACGACCTTCGAAGTTGACCAACATAATAAGAACAGTTCCAATATGCCTACCAATATAATTAATAAAATTAATGGTTTGATGTGTAATTAATAAGTGGATAATTAGTGTAGACATAGCTGTTACGTATGGGATCTTTCTTAATCTACATTTGATTGTTTCTGCTGTTGATCATAGATGGGTGTCCGTATCAGCTTGGTTACGTAAATCATTTTGATTTGAATCTTAAATAAGGGCTACTTTTATTGTCTGTACTTGTCCATGTCTTGGAGTATCATTTGCACTTGCTAACGTTTGTAAAAAAATGTATATTGTTCCCTTACATTTCCAGCCAGTTTCTTGTTCTAAGATTCTTACTTCCGGTTCCAAAATTATGCCATATTATACTAGTGAGAGCTATCTTAATGTTTGGCAGAAATGGAAAAGGAGTTATGGGATTGTTGTAAAATTAGTTACTAGTATGGCACTTTAGTTACTCACTGATCAGGCGTGGTTAGTATATCTAAGTGATGGATTTAAAATAAAATAAAATGAGAAAGCATCGTTGACAAGTGGTTCAAAGTGATTCTTAAGCACACCAAGTTACTGAATCTTTTAGGGACCTTTATACGTTTAGTAGAATGTGTTGTTCATAATGTCCTTAATAATGATTACTTATTAGTCATGAATATCATTTTGTTGGTTTTGTCTGTACTTGTAATTGGTAAAATAAATTGTCCAGGCTTGTGTATGCTCTAGTGTATAAGTAGTGTCTTTATAGATGACGTTAGGCCAATGGAATGTGCTCCATGTTAAATATATGGGTGAAGATTGAGCCAATAGTTCATTTATAGGAATTGTGTGTTTACTATGCTCATTTAAAAATGCAAGACGTATAAACTTGTCACCTGGAAGTTATATCATAGAATGTACAAGCGGTCGGAACTAGATATTCTTGAATGGCAGCACCTGATAGGGTTTTGCCGGTCAATTTTAGGAGCAGTTAGACTCGGAATTAGTCCTGCGAGTCTTCTTAGAAGTTGCAGGTGGACTTCTATAGTTTCCAACGAGATATCGTTTGCTTATTTTCATTGAATAATGAACCCTGTAGGGATTTTGAACACTGTTGGCCTGAAATGAAATTCTGAAATAGAAGCCCCGTTATATATTATCTTGGCCATATTCTTGTGTGTTCTCGAATCATTTTGAGTCTGGACTAATTTTGGGTGTCTTGTAATGAAGTATATTCCTCGGAATACCTTCGTGGTATCTTTATTATTAGTTTGGGAAGTTAGCTACCTTATAATTTATGCGTGGGGAATGTTTGTCTATCTTTTGTATATAGGGTGTAAGCTATATTCCAATTGCGAGGAAAATGAACTCTGTTTGTGATTATTGTTAATTAAGCCTTGTTGTGCTTCAAGTGTATTACGGGATGTTTATAAATGAAATTGTTGCTTATTGGATTAGCCATTCAAATCTAGTTATTTTAGTTTACATAGTAACTGTACATGTGAATTGATGGCTTGGACGTATTTGGATGGGCTGGTTAATGGTAGTGGAAGTACAATGGTTTCATTCGAGTTTGTTACTTAATTATTTTAGGCAGAGATGAATGTGTAGAGCTTTCTATTAATCTTTGTACAGAAGAATCAACTTCTATAGCTTTTTGGGTGTTGTTGGCTCACTAAGAGTAGTGCTCTACTCATTATGTATACTGTAATTAGGAGAAATCAGTTTACTTGATATATGAAAAGAGATGGTTGCTACCATTGTGGGTGTTAGTTCATACTATCTAAATGACAAACTACGGTCGTGCTTGATCCCTTACAGCAACGGAGAGGGTACGTAGGCAGCCACTATGCGGTTCAGCACAACTCTACAAGGGTGTTCATATCATATGAAAGTGTTGGTTGCTGTTTTGGCAGTTCATACCATATATTCGGAGATGATTGCAACCTTGACATTGGCAACTGGCCGCATAAATTATTGGGGTTGGCAATTGGCCATTTCCCATTTTTGGCAACTGGCCATATATATTGTTAAAATCGGCAACTGGCTGTATAAATTATTGGGGTTGGCAACTGGCCATCTCCCATTTTTGGCAGCCGGCCATAGAAAGTGTTAGAATTGGCAACTGGCCATCTAAAGTATTCGATTGGCAACTGGCCATCTAAATTTTTAGAATTGGCAACTGGCCATCTAAATTTTTAGAATTGGCAACTGGCCATATAAAGTGTTAGAATTGACAACTGGCCATATAAAGTAGTAGATTGGTACCTGGCCATCTAAATTATCAGAATGGCAACTGTCCATTTAAATTATCAGAATTTGGCAACTGGTCATATAAAGTGTTAGAATTGGCAACTGGCCATATAAAGTGTTAGAATGGGCAACTGGCCGTATGAAGTGTTAGAATCGGCAATTGTCTGTATGAAGTGTTAGATTGGCAATTGGCCGTATGTTGTTTTTAGCAATTGGTCTTTCTGTTATTTTTGGCAACTGGCAAAGGGAGAATAGTAGATAGAAATCATTATCCGATTCGGTGACCCTTGTGCTTGTGGGATTTCTGAGTACTATGGTATGAGACATATGCTCAGAGAATCCCTATTTCTCGAGTGGCGTATCAGGAAGTTAGAGCTTGCCAAGCGGGTTGTAACCCAACCCGTTGGAAGCAGAAAATTCTTGATCCGTCACACTTCGCGACGTTCATCGATTGAAAACGAAGATCTACTGAGGAGAGCTTGGGGGAACTTCATCAACAAAAGGTATGTGGAGACTAAAACTTATCTATCACTCAGAAATCTATTTTATTCTATCTCCTATTGAGACTAAGTCGTATAGATATATAGACTTTTACATTATACACATTTGATATTTCGAGCTGAGTTTAACTCGCTCATATATTTCTCGAAATATGTGTTGGAAGCTTTTTGCTTTAGCTACGTTCATCATTATTCTTGACGAGTTTAGTTAGAAACAATTTATTTGTTGGTAACTAAATAATGAGTCAAAAGATGATCATGTGAAAATTGCCTTGAAACATCTTACATGATTTGTGTGAGACAGTCATTTGATGTCGACTCGGAATGTTTTGTATTGATCATTCGATCACTTGAAAATTACTTATAAGCTAATAGTTTCTGTGAGACAGCTATTGTCGTCTTCTAAAGATGTTTCAATGATTGAAATAAGAGTTTAAAACAATTAACCTTTGTCTGGATATAACACAGTATGCATGCCAGTATGCAAACTGTTGTGGTATGATTCAGGTCCAGAAACCTAGTTTGCATACCAGTATGCGAACGGTTTTAACTGTTAAAGTCTGGGAACCAAGTATGCATACCAATATGCGAACGGTTCTACCTGAGTTACGGTCCGAGACGACGGTATGCATACCGGTTTGCAAACTGTTGGACAAGACCAAAGTCCGGAACTTAATTTTGCGTACCCGTTTGCAAACTAAGTGGTTAAAGTTCTAAAATCGGTTTAGTATGATTTCATACTCATGAACAAATACATTTATAAATTAAGGAATGCAATCTTTGCAAACCGTGGATTAATGTTCATGAATTGATTCTTGAATAAGTACTTTGTACAATCATGAATCAAATCCGATTTTGTTTCAATTGTGTCTTATATA
>JAJJMB010005149.1:1649279-1663102 GCA_023531105.1 Papaver atlanticum
AAAGTGTTCATATGGCTAACTTCGGTTAACTGTTATTGAGCCAACTCAATATACACGTTTAGGTACGGTTACCCATATCTAAATGAAGGTATATTTCATTTGTGTATAACAAGTTAAGACCATCTAACGGTGGAGAGATATTGCTTTGGTTTTAAGCAAACTTAGCTTGAATCTTAAATCAGGTTTTCATCTTACGGTGAATATTGATTGCTTTGTTTCTAAGCTATCAAACCCTGATTTGAAGACTATATAAGAGAAAACTCTAGCAACTGGAAAACCTAATCCCCACACTTTTGTGTGATACTAGTTGCTACTAGAGTCGATTCTCCTTTAACCTAGGTTTTTCCTAAAACCATTATAGGTTAACGACTTAAAGACTTCATTGGGATTCTGAAGCCAGACCCAACTATTTTATCTGTAGTTGCGTGTTCTGATCTTACTTGTTCTATCGTATTGAGTACTATCTTCTCTAAGATTTGCTCGAGATTTATCTCTGATATGTAAGATATAAAAAGTAATCACAAAGCTCTTTGCCTCATTCTTTGTGATTTCACAATAACTTCTTCTACTACCATATAGTTAAGTTATTGTGAGGTGATTGATATTTCTAGTCTGTTCTTCGGGAATATAAGACCGGATTATCAATTGGTTCATGTTCACCTTGACTTATCAAAAGACGGAACAAAACTTCATAGGCATATCTGTGGGAGACAGATTTATCTATCAGAATCGACTTATCTGTGTGAGACAGA
Source organism: Papaver atlanticum (assembly GCA_023531105.1). NCBI lineage: Eukaryota > Viridiplantae > Streptophyta > Magnoliopsida > Ranunculales > Papaveraceae > Papaver > Papaver atlanticum. Next base: position 1,650,032 of record JAJJMB010005149.1, read on the forward strand.
TTTGTTTATAAGTCTTCGACTTTGGGTCGTAGCAACTCTTAGTTGTGGGTGAGATCAGCTAAGGGAATCAAGTGCGTAGAGTCCTACTGGGATTCAGAGGCGTAAGGAACGCGACTTTACCTTAATCAGCGTGACATTGGTTAGGACTCAACTACATTCAAGTCCGAAGTTAACTTGTAGTAGGTTAGAGTCTGTAGCGGCTTAATACAGTGTGGTGTTCAAATCTGGACTTGGTCCCGGGGTTTTTCTGCATTTGCGGTTTCCTCGTTAACAAAACTTCTGGTGTCTGTGTTATTTTCTTTTCCGCATTATATTTTCTATATAATTGAAATATCACAGGCTGTGCGTAGTTCAATCAATTAGATAATCCAACCTTTGATTGTTGATATAAATTGATTGACACTTGAACATTGGTCTTTGGTACCGTTCAAGTTGTTTCTCACAATAACCAGGCTCGCGGATTTTTATCTGTTTGATTTGCTGATTTATTTGTGAAAGAGATATAACTCTTTGATATCTTTTCATTGATTGAGTCTGACTGTCTAGCTGATTCTCTTGGAATTATATTGGAGTTAGTCCATACAGATTACCGAACGAAATATTGGGTGTAGTTGTTAGACCCCCGTTTTTTCAATTGGTATCAGAGCAGGCAAACACGCTAAGACCTCATAATTATGTGTTTGTAGCAATCTGACTCCATGGACAGAAGTGCTATCTCTATAAACGTACCGCCAGTCTTTGATGGCTCAAATTACTTATGGTGGAAAATTGCTATGCGTGCCTTTCTCCAAGCGCGTGATTTTCAATCATGGGTTCGTGTTGTTAATGACTATGATCCTCCAATGGTTACAGTAGACGGTGTAACTGATGCAAAGGATATTAATGAGTATGAGGATCATGAGATTCTTGCTGCAAAGCAAAATTCTGACGGTTTGAATGCTATCATCCATGTCATTATCCCAGATCTTCAGCACCATGTGACTACATGCACTCGGTCTAAAAATGCTTGGGATATCTTAGAATCCGTATTTGAAGGGAATACCTCTGAAAAGGAAGATAAGCTTCAAAACCTTAATTCTGATTGGGAAAACTTTTGATGGCTGATGAAGATTCATTTGATGAGTTTAATCACAAAGTGTGAAATTGTGAATGCATTTCTTGCATTAGGTAAGACTATTCCTGAAAAGGACATTGTGATGAAAATTCTCAGATCATTGCCAGCTAGATACACTTTCCAAAAACTCCCTTGTTGGAAAGTTAAAAGTTCTTGATCATGATCAGAATGCAGTCAGAACATCCGCGTTCAATGCTGTGACCAATACGAGTGATTCTCCTAACTTGTCTTGGGCTGATGAATGTTGTTCAGATTATGTTGATCTTGACAGGTCATCGATTTTACAAAAGATCAAGGATACTGTGAGAAGAAGCAAAATATTTGAGAAACATCACTCTCTCTCTGATGCTTCAGATGATTCAATCCTAGAAAAATCATATCAGTTGGTCAATACGCATACTTCCAAAGTTTGCACAGAAATTCCAGCTCTCACAGCAGAAACTTCTACTAACTCAAATTCTGATTCCGAATACGAGTTTGACACTAAGATTTTGGAATTTTTTGATAAAAATGAAGAAATTCATCAAGAAAATCTTCAATTGAAAATGTTATTGGAGAAACTTGAATCATCACTTCAGGTGAAAAATCCTCAGATTGTCTGTCTTAATGATGAATTCACCAGAATCCCGTCTCTAAAAGAAAAAGAGATTGACACACTTAAGTGTGACCTGCAAAGGTTGTTTGGAAGCTCTGACAAGATCTCAGCAATGTTATTTGGTCAGAAGTCTTTTGGAAACACAAATGGTTTAGGGTTCAAAAGCAAGACTGCGAGCACAAACAACTCCTTTATTCCGTCCGGTTTTGTAATAATGGATGTTGAAAGTTGTGATAAACATGAGTCATTTCAGCAAAACAAAAATTCTTCTATGAAGTGTTTGTTTTGTGGAAATGCAAATCATGTTCAAAGTAAGTGTTGGAAATTCAAGAAGAACAACAAAAGAATTGCCAAACTTCATAATGACATGCAAAGGATGAATCTGGCTTTGGGTAACCAACATGGAACTCCTGAAGACAATAAGAAGTCTAAGAGAACCAGAGTCAGATGAGGTAAGAAGTCTGTTTATACAACAAACCTTGGTAAGTCACCTTGTGACACAAGATGTGAGCATTCTACTCACTCCATCACTACCTAAGTGTAGTAATGTATGCATCCTTATTATTAACTTGAGAATATGAGGATTGCATAAAGGTTGCTCAAGTCGTGTATAGTTGTTAATTCCTTATTTTCTAATTTATAAATGTTATGAACATTAAATTGTTTAAGTGAATATTTTCTTATCAAAAAATAGATATGGATCGTGAACCATAAAGACTTTTTCAAAGTCCTTTAGGGTTTGGTTATCCGGTGCTCTATTTATATTCATTTGAGATCAAAATGCCATTCAGTCTTTTTCTTTTTCTTTGAAAGATACAGTTTCATGGCTTCTGTAACTAGAAGTATCACAAAAAGGGATGCAGTAGAAGCAGTTAATGTGTATCTTTGTGAAGGAATCCAATCCTCAAGGAAGAAAAAGGAGAAGTCTACAAATGATAAAAAAAGGTTCTTCCTCTAACTGTCTTTTGTCTATTTGTCAGAATGATAATAACTTTAGGGCTATGGTGAAGGATTTCATACGTAAAAGAAATGATTTAAAATCTCAAATCTTTTTCTCCCTAGAAAAGATAAACCCACGATGAACAAATGTTGTCTCTGACAAAGAACACCTTGTGTGAACTGAAAAGAGAACTTAGCGAGTTAACTGAGATTTCTAAAGATATGGAGGAATTGAATGATCCAATAATCAATGGGTTTTTCAATAATGAGAAGGAATTCTCAGTAGATGCTCTGAGAAAGCTCTACAATGTCTAGGAAACTTCTTATGAGAATTTATTCTTGTGTTTTAAGAAGGATAACTAGGGTTTGGAATAACAAATATTGTGATTACACATAGCTATTGCCAACGATTTTCATCTTGCAATGTTTTAGATTTATTTATTTAAATTCTAAGTTATTTGGAAGATGATTTTTCGGTATTAATCTTTATTGGTTTTATATATTGCAAAAATATTTTATGGGATATGTGTGTTTACGTCTGTGAACTATAAGTATCTCATATATGTCAAAAGTTAAGTCTATTATGTCATTATGCAAATATTGATAAAAGATGGAATGAACTTTTGAATATTCCGCAGTATTTATCTTTCCCTGATCCACTTCTATGTGAAAGTATTGTATGGCTCCGTAAGTTTTCTTATGTTGAGCATTTCCGATTAAATTAATCATTAAGGTCTTCTTGTGGTTAATTTATTCGAGTTTTCTGGATACAAATTCATGTTCCATGTGATTTGTTAATGTCCAAAGAAATTCTTCTTTTCTTGTAAAAGTAAGGTCGCTCTTGTTGTTCTTTTGGGATTGACATTTTATAGGGGAGAGTTTGTAATTGAACTTGTGCTTAATTGCCAAATATTTGTGGTGCAGCTGTGGAATATTGTAGGAGTTATCTTGTATCTTTATAAACTCCTTGATGAATACACTAAGTTTCGACTATGTGAAATCATCGAAACCAAATTGATATGTTCTCTTTTAGTCATGAATAATCTCTTTGAGAATTTCATTATGATCCCGCTAGTTTTCGTACCTTTGCCAATTTATATTGACAAAAAGGGGGAGAATTATTTTACAGTTCACACTACATACATATGGTTTACGGATCATTATGTAAGGGGGAGTGGTTTTCATTGTGAGATGAAGTATTCACTAAGGGGGAGTGATACATATCACCCATAGTATTATTGTCAAAGTTGTGATACAATTGAACTTTGATGCTGTGTAATAATACTATGACACTGTACAACAATAATTGAGAACAACTGTTTTCTTATTGTTATGGCTACGGATCTTCAACAACAATGATGTTGAGTTGAACACGTTCAGAATCACTGGAGTACTTGGAGTGACGAAGAATTCAAGGAATGTTTAAGAACCAAGGAAATCAAGCATGTTGGATGAGAAGCTACAAAGTTTATTTATTTTTTAATCCATATGTATTGATAATTTTGTCACTAAAATTGACAAAAGGGGAGATTTTTAGAGAAATGCTCGGTCGAACTCGCAAGCGTTGCTATCTCAAGCTTGTATGTCAAGTTTAGGTGATCAAAACTATAAGTCTTGATTTTTAGTATACTTATAGCTCTGTCTCGGATTATGATATAATGTGTAGTTGAGCATTAGACTTCACGACGTTTATCGATTGAAAACGAAGATCTACTGAGGATAGCTTGGAGGAACTTCATTAACAAAAGGTATGTGGAGACTAAAACTTATCTATCACTCAGAAGTCTATTCTATTCTATCTCCTATTAAGACTAAGTTGTATAACTATATAGACTTTTACATTATACACATTTGATATTTCGAGCTAAGTTTAACTCGCTTATATATTTCTCGAAATATATGTTGGAAGCTTTTTGCTTTAGCTACATTCATCATTATTCTTGACGAGTTTAGTTGGAAACTAAATAATGAGTCAAAAGATGATCATGTGAAAATTGCCTTGGAACATCTTACATGATTTGTGTGGGACAGTCATTTGATGTAGACTCGGAATGTTTCGTATTGATCATTCGCTCACTTTACTTATAAGCTAATAGTTTGTGTTAGACAGCTATTGTCGTCTTCTAAGGATGTTTCAATGATGGAAATGGGAGTTTAGAACAATTAACCTTTGTCTTGATATAACACAGTATGCATACCAGTATGCAAACTATTGTGGTATGATTTAGGTTCGGAAACCTAGTTTGCATACCAGGATGAGAACGGTTTTAACTGTTAAAGTCTGGGAACCATGCATACCAATATGCGAACGCTTCTACTTGAGTTACGGTCCGGGATGACAGTATGCATACCGGTTTGCAAACTGTTGGACAAGACCAAAGTCTGGAACTTAATTTTGCGTACCCGTTTGCAAACTAAGTGGTTAAAGTTCTAAAATCGGTTTAGTATGATTTCATACTCATGAACAAATATATTTATAAATTAAGGAATGCAATCTTTGCAAACCGTGGATTAATGTTCATGAATTGATTCTTGAATAAGTACTTTATACAATCATGAATCAAATCCGATTTTGTTTCAATTGTGTCTTATATACTTCTATGAGAATATAAACAATTGAACAACTCTATGAGTAACACAATTAGATTCATTTGATCTAGAAGTGTTAGATGAATGTGGTTAATACAAAAGTGTTCATATGGCTAACTTCGGTTAACTGTTATTGAGCCAACTCGATATACACGTTTAGGTACGGTTACCCATATCTAAATGAAGGTATATTTCATTTGTTTATAACAAGATAAGACCATCTAACGGTGGAGAGGCATTGCTTTGGTTTTAAGCAAACTTAGCTTGAATCTTAAATCAGGTTTTCATCTTACGGTGAATATTGATTGCTTTGTTTCTAAGCTATCAAACCCTGATTTGAAGACTATATAAGAGAAAACTCTAGCAACTGGAAAACCTAATCCCCACACTTCTGTGTGATACTAGTTGCGACTAGAGTCGATTCTTCCTTTAACCTAGGTTTTTCCTAAAACCATTATAGGTTAACGACTTAAAGACTACATTGGGATTCTGAAGCTAGACCTAACTATTTTCTCTGTAGTTGCGTGTTCTGATTTTACTTGTTCTATCGCATTGAGTATTATCTTCTCTAAGATTTGCTCGATATTTATCTCTGATAGGTAAGATATAAAAAGTAATCACAAAGCTCTTTGTCTCATTCTTTGTGATTCCACAATAACTTCTTCTACTACCATATAGTTAAGTTATTGTGAGGTGGTTGATATTTCTAGTATGTTCTTCGGGAATATCAGACCGGACTATAAATTGGTTCATGTTCACCTTGATTTATCAAAAGACAGAACAAAACTTCATAGGTATATCTGTGGGAGACAGATTTATCTATCAGAATAGACTTATCTGTGTGAGACAGATTTGTTTATAAGTCTTCGACTTTGGGTCGTAGCAACTCTTAGTTGTGGGTGAGATCAGCTAAGGGAATCAAATGCGTAGAGTCTTGCTGGGATTCAGAGACATATGGAACGCGACTGTACCTTAATCGGTGTGAGACTTGGTTAGGGCTTTACTACATTCCAGTCTGAAGTTAACTTGTAGTAGGCTAGTGTCTGTAGCGGCTTAATACAGTATGGTGTTCAAATCTGGACTAGGTCCCGGGGTTTTTCTGCATTTGCGGTTTCCTCGTTAACAAAATTTATGGTGTCTGTGTTATTTCTTTTCCGCATTATATTTGTTTATTTAATTGAAATATCACAGTTTGTGCGTAGTTCAATCAATTGGTAAATCCAACCTTTGGTTGTTGATAAAAATTGATTGGCACCTGAACATTAGTCTTTGGTACCGTTCAAGTTATTCTCATACCAATCAGTTCACAGATTCCATCCTGTTGATTTGCTGATTAATTTGAGAAAGAGATATAATTCTTGGATATGTTTCCATTGATTGAGTCTGACTGTCTAGTTCTCTTGGAATTATATTGGAGTTAGTCCATACAGATTGCCGAACGAAATATTGGGTGTGGTTGTTAAACCCCCGCTTTTTCAGGGCGGTTATCTTCCCCGCTTGAATATTATCTAGTATCGCGGTTTATTTTCCATGTGTTGATATTATTATGTACATTGTTGTTAGTAGGGCGGCTATCTTCCCCGTCTCAATACTATTTATATCTGTTTTATTAATATAGTACGCTGACTACTTTCCCCGGTTAAATATGATCTAGTAGGGGGGCTACCTTCCCCATCTCTTTATCTATTATATATATTATTTTATTTGGGGGATTCACTCGTGTGCATATTATGTTTGTTTATCTAACTTTATAATCTTGATTGTACTGGTCTTAACCATGAGTTGGACGGATACTTCATGTGGACGATGCTATTATTATTGGTTGGGGTTATTTTTGCTTCGTCTTCTCCAATGAGTTTGGTGAGGTTTGAGTCACACTTGCTTCACGATGCATGAATTGTTTAATGTTTTATTTTCGTTATTGTCTTTTCAATTGGTATTCTTTTATAACTGTAAAGCATGTTAGTAATTACTCGAGAGTTATTTGTTTCCACTGAGCACCTCTTTGGGATGATGTTTTTTCAGTTATCAGAAGAGATGGTTTACGTGAAGACATGCGTTATCATAGTTAAAGCTTTAGCGAATTAAAGACGTTTATGTATATTTTATATATGTTTTATTTGTTATCTGTAAAACAACACATTATTAAAATCATATAATATCGAGAGGTTCTCATTTATAAAGTGTCAGAGAGTTTGGGTTGTTTTAGTTTACTTTGTGTATTGAATGATTCCTAAAATCGATAATTTAGATTTGATGCTTAAACTAGGTTGTAATCCTATTAGCTAAGCATGTTTAGTATTTGGGTTGTTGAGTACATACCTAACCTAATTTGGTAATCTTTGATCAACTGTTCTTCTCCAAAATAGTATCTAACTATTCAAGTACTCAAGTCTTTTATAACTTTTTACATACAGCCCCATGAATAAAACAAAACAAATGATTCAGAAGCAAATGTCGAATCTAAATTGTATGCCTATGATTAAAATTTCGTGTTGGAATTTAGTATCTAGATTTATACCTCTTTATAAAAGAATTTATCAAGTAAACAAATATTCCAATCCTTGTTATTAATTTATCAACTGAAATTTTATTTAAACCATTTGGTTTGCTTGTTCTCTTTAAAAAAAATATTTAAACGCTGGTTTGATTGCTGGATGAGTGAAAGTGTAACCAACAATTAATCTTTGAAAAATTACTTTTATTCACAAGAAAATTTTGATCCATATAAATGCAGTAGTGTTAATATTATTATGCCAAGTTCAACTGATCTAGTTACAAGGATAATTTAGAATTCAGAGACATTTCAGTTGCGAGAACTGTCAACTCTATGATTTTGAATCTTCAAATTATACAACTCAAGGAAGACCAAAATAATGACTCAAATTATGTCTTTTGATGTGCCTCTTTTAAAAGCCAACTTTTTAACAGGTTATGTTATCTAAATCTCTGACAAAACAAGAAGTGGAAGAGATTGCAGGCTGATTAAGAGTAGGCACTAGGGCTGTCAATGGGTCCGGTTCTACCCGGATATCATTGTACCTATTTAAAATAGTCGGGTCCGGTTCCTAATGGTCCCGAATCCGAGTCTTAATTTGATTTTACCGGGTATCCTAGGGCTTCGGGTACCCATTGGGTCTTTGAAAAAAACAAAATACTTCTTAAAAATAATTTATTTTCTTTGCTTTAGTTTAAATATAATGCATTTACATTAAAACTACTGTAATTCTTTTATTAATATTCTAATCGGAGACTAAATTAAAAATTAAAATGAAAAAAAGATAGTAACCTAAAGTAAAAGTTATACAAAGCTTTTGAATTTTAAATGAAGTTACCAAAAAAAAAGATAACAACATGGGTTCCAGATGCCTGTCGGGTTGAACAGGTTATGAGCCGAAATCTTATTGGTTCGCAACAGTTCTACCCGCCGGGTACTAAACTTGCTAATGAGTTCAATAATATGACCTAAATTATGACGTGAATCATCCGGTTCCGTTTCGGGTCCGGGTATTCATGTACCCAGTGACTTCCCTAATGAGTATCATGTCCTTTTGATGCATGGGTTAAATCTTTAATGAAAACTCTAATGCGAACCTGGGAGCTGCAGATTTCATCACGTTATGTGTAAATTCATTATAAAAATCTATTTTCGCAGGTGAATTGGACATCTGAGGTTTATTCTAACCTCCCTTGGGGTTTTTGTTGATGTTAATTTATGTCAAAGTGTGTTTAAGACTTTTCAGCATATCAATTCACGTAAGAAACCTGTTTTTTTAGCCGATAAATTACTAACAAGCTGAAAGTTGTGGATATTAAGTTCTTTTCTACTAAATTTTTATCTTGTTCAGAGGTCTCAAGTCATTGAAAAATAAGAAAATAAGTCTCGTATCATTGTGCATGAACTAGTGCACATATAGTAGGGCACAAACAACACGTATTGTCTGGGTTGAAAATGTTACGCATAAGCCTAGTTAGCAATTTGGAATTCGGCAGATGAGCGAAACTTCAGACGTACGAATATTATTTGGATTCGTAAAAGTCAAATTAGGACAATGGTTCGTGATTCAATAGTATCTCGAAACGACATATTTACGTGTATAATTCGTTGTTGGAATATGAATTTGACACAACAAAGTCGTCATGTATCAACTAATTTATTATTTGAGTTGGGAAGAAGTATAATTTATTATTTAAATATATTTATTATATACATAAGTTTAATACCAACAAACAACTAGTTTGGTGGAACAGTTGAGCTTAGCAAGCAATTGATAACTAAGATAGGGAATCGGGATGATTCTGTGCAGTGTGTTAATGGTGAAATTCAATCCACTGATATATTAGAATGAGACGTTTTCGTGTTTCTCGGCCAAGAAATAAGATTCTTATTAGGTTTGGTTCGGTAATGACAAATAGTTTTATGGAAACAAAAGCGACGTTATTTTTTATTTATTTAAGGGTGGAGATGACCCAACGCAATGTTTAATAAGCAACAAGTTAAGGGTTCGATATTGAAAAAGGAACACCAAATATAATCCAATATAATTCTGGAAGAAGATAACCAAGATGTGATCAACTATCTAGCAGGAAAAGAAGTTAATTTGGATTGACAGAGTGGTAAGATTCTAGAAGAAGTTCGAGGAATATTTAAAAACTTCAACAAAATTAGGACGCTTTATATAAGAAGAAAGGGGAATGGAATGGTAAATGCATTGGCCAAGGAAGGAAGAACTAAGGGATCGATTCTATAATCTCAATCTCTGTTTAATTTATTAAGTCATGATGCACAATTTCAATTCTATAACCCCATGTTACTCGTGTTAGTGCGAGTGGCAACTGTATATTACAAGTATTTGTCTTTTTCCTAGAAAAAAAGAAAAAACCGACTTGTTTTATCTCGTAATGTTTCAATTTGACCTTATGTTATTTTTTTTTACTTTTTTTTATTTTGAAGCATGAGTTAAATTACAAAACTAAAAAGCAAGTACACGTGGGTATTTAGTACCCGTTGAGTCATTTCGTAAAGTCTGGCTAAGAAAATGTGGGATAGCCCGGTCCCAGATTGTTGTCGAGAGGTTTCCCGGTTGGCTACCATATGCTGCGAAGTTTGCTAATCCATCTGCTGCTTGGTTTCCTTCTCTATAGTTGTGTTGTATACAGTGAGGAATTTGTTGCATTCTCTGCTTAATTTCAGCAATCATTCCTGCACTATACCATGGAGGTTCCATGGAGGATTTTATGAAGCGCATCAGATTTTCGGAGTCCGTTTCAAATAAGAGTTTTGGCCATTGCTTTCCGTTGCAGTTCTGGTTGCTAGTAGAGTGGCCCAGGTCTCGGCTGACAGTGCAGTGGTTATTCCTAATGGTTGTGCTAGGGCCATCACAGTTGCCGCCTCTGAATTACTGCAAATAAAGCCTGCTCCTGCCCATCTTGGGTAACCTCTAGCAGCTCCGTCAGTGTTGATTTTTATCCTGTCTGTCTCTGGAATGGACCAGCCTACCACTATAATTGTTGTAGCTCGGATGCAGTTTGTTGGATTACTGGTAGGTGGTTCCCCAGGGACTAAGAGCAAGTCTTGTGGTGGAAGAATTCCATTTTCCATCTTCCATGCCAGCTCAACATTTTTAATCGTTCATGGAAGCTCAAATTTAATGGTGGAAACTAAGAAATGGTAATCAAAATAGCGTTTAACGTTAAACAAAATAACGTGGGAAAAACACCATTATGGATAGCGCTTGACCTGGTCAACGATCCAACGCCAATCAAAACAGCGTTAAACGATAATAAGATAGCGTTTTTTGAAAACCAACGAACTGAAAAATCTTAATAATCTTATCTACCTGAACTCCACCAAAAAAACCGCACTAACAAAGTCACGGAATTGTTTCACCTCCACCGTCAACGAACTAAAAAAAAACATTGGTCGCGTTCTAAAGCAAAGACAAACATTATTTCACTAAAATAATATTCAGACGGATTCGTCTCACCTCATTAACTGCCATGTGTCGACATATTAGAGTTTAATGTCAGATTAAATTCACCACTTCCTGTAAATCATGTTCATCGATCAAACTTTATTCATAACTGCCCTAAACCCTATTCAAAATAGCGCTTGAGTTATGCTATTCAGAATAGCGTCGAACGCTATTTTGATTAGCATTTCCGTCTTCTAACACACTATTATGAATATCGTGTGACGTTAATCTGATTAGTGATTACCGTCTTTTTTGGATTCCACCCAGCATTCCACCAAAACTGTGAATGATACCAACGTGGAAGCCATTAGACTTGATATTCCACAATTTTTCCACATTTGGAATAACTTAGATTCCACCGTAAGACTTTACTCTAAGGGTGAGGTGTTGGCTTTAGCCATTCAAATTCTTACTGCCGGCTCAAAGCTCTCGTTACAATGGAGGTTTGAAAAAGCAAATTGGCAATAATTGCTTCGGTGATCGGACGACTATACACTGACCACGGAAGAAATTATAAGATCAACGGCTTGTATGCTGGTAACTAGCAATCCAACGGCTGCGATAAGCCGCGCTGGCTTAAATTTGCGTCACTAATGATCCACTTTTTACTTCGTAATGAAGAAAGTAGATAAAGTCGTTATCTGGTGTGTTCGAGTTTCTTCTCGATTTCTGAGAACTTTCCGGAAACATATTTTTTAAATCCTAAATTACCCCATCCTCTAATGATAATTTACCACCACTATAAGAAAAATACAAAGCAATAAATCAGTGAAACAAGGGTATTTATGTAGTTTTATCCCAGTTCCCTATTTGCGACTTCAACTGAATCCCCAATATAAAGCCAACCGAGGCGAAAGGGTATCAGCTGTAATAGTTTTTGTTTCTCTCCGGGAAAAGACTTTCGTTCTTAAACAGGATTTGCAAATTAGGGTTCGTGATTTTGTGCTAAAGAAAAGAAAATGGATTCGTTCGCATCGTTTTTTCAAGGTCAACAATCTTCTCGAAACAGTTGGAGTTATGAATCTCTCAAAAATTTCAGACAGATTTCACCCGTCGTTCAGAATCATCTCAAACTGGTAAATTTTATCTACCTTTTAGGGTTTACGTGTGCTGATCTTCTTTGTTTTCAGAAATTTTTCCAACAATTTTGTTAGGTTTGTCTGGATTTAGGGTTTTCTTGATGTTTTGGGGAAATTAGGTTTTCTTTACGAGTAATTAACGAATTGATGTGAATGATATGGTAATCGGGTTGAATCTGGCAATGTTTTTGTAGAGATTTAGTTTGGTTGTTTAGAATTTGAAGATTAATTTCCGTTGGTTTTGAATTTTGCAGGTTTATCTCTCTTTATCCTGTGCTTTGATATCTGCTTCACTTGGTGCTTACCTTCATATTCTTATGAACATTGGAGGCTTACTCACAACATTTGCATCTGTGGGATGCATTCTGTGGCTAAGCATGACTCCTGCATATGAGGAGGTAATTCTTGTTTCATTTTCTTCTAGCTGTTTTTGATTTGTAGTGTAGTGATCTTAAGAAACTGTATGATTTGGTGATGCAGAAGAAGAAAGTTGGTCTGTTAATGGCTTCTGCTCTCCTTCAAGGGGCTTCTATTGGTCCTCTTATTCAGGTGGCTGTGGACATCGACTCTAGGTAAGTCTAGATGGATGGCATTGTTGTTTGTTTGTATTTTGTTGCTATGGATGTCTGTTATTTAATTTTCAATAGAGAAACGTTTGTTGTTTGTAAAGCATGGATAGCTATGGTAGTAGGGTGTTGATTATAATGTTAGCCCAAAATACCATTATATTATGGTCAAAATCAGTTGAGTCGGTGGGAACTGGTATTTGGTCTTGATTTG
>JAJJMB010005149.1:1663112-1683559 GCA_023531105.1 Papaver atlanticum
ACTCCCTCACTCCTGTCTATAAAGAGTGATAATTTCACCTGATCCCCCTAAAAGAGATACTTGGAGCATTTTCTTGGACTTTCCTTTGTGTATATTCTGTGAGATATTGGGTGGATAGTATTAAAAATCACCATGGGGTTAGCTAGGGTTTTGGGGGCATACTAAATTTAAATTTCATATTCATTGTTTACTGTTACTAACTTTATTTTTTCATTCATTTGTTCACTGTGTCTGATATTGTTTTATTTCGCTTGAGTGCAGCATTATTATAAGCGCCTTTGTGGGGACTGCAATAGCTTTTGCTTGTTTCTCAGGAGCTGCAATGTTAGCGAGGCGTCGTGAATATCTGTACTTGGGAGGTCTTCTATCATCGGGCGTCTCTCTGTTATTCTGGTTATCATTTGCCTCTTCTATCTTTGGGGGTTATGCTGTGGTCTTCAAGTTTGAGGTAAGAATCGTATTTCCTGTTAAACAAGCTAGTATGTTGTAATGGTATGTTTTAAGGTTCCCAACATTAATTTGGACTTAAATCATTTCAGTTGTATTTTGGATTGCTGGTGTTCCTGGGGTACATGGTGGTGGACACCCAGGAGATTATTGAGAAAGCTCACCATGGGGATCTTGATTACGTGAATCATTCATTAACCCTATTTACCGATTTGGTGGCTGTGTTTGTACGTGTTCTCATCATCATGGTAAGTAATCATCACTGTAGGTTGTCATTATCTTATCTTAGTGTCTGGTTACTTGGTATCTTGGCTTAGCTTTCCTTGTTATCGTTTAAACTGCAGTTGAAGAACTCATCCGAGAAAGAAGAGAAGAAGAGGAAGAAGAGGAGTTAAATTGAAGGCCTAGGTTACGTGTCAAGGGAAGGAGTGGATGTGTGACCTAATAATGTACAGAAAAGAACAAAAAAAGATCTTAAACCTCGAACCTCTCTCTTATATCCGTTGTCAAGCTTTTTGCTCCATGATTTTATGTTAACCAGTTTGTATCATGCAACTATCTTACTTACTACTTGCGGTTTCTTAAAAATTGGGCTTAATTCGTAGTGTTCCAGTGTTATATTTTCACGGAGGTTCCAATTCCTAGTTTATGCCAATTTAAGATACGCTGTTACCTAGCGCTGTTGGTAAGAAGTGAATTATTTCAAAACACCTCACACATTGGTGAGATACGTATTTCACAATCTAAAGGGATTAGCAACTGCCGTTTAGCTTCACACGTCAAAACGGGTAGTACCCACTACCGAAATGTCTCGTTTGCATCTAATATTTTTTTAAGAAAGTATCAAGTGATGCAAAATTATGTAGTGTTTGTTTTTGGTAGCAACGAAGTGCCACGATCACTCTTTATCCTTCGAAATGATTAACAAATCTCGATGCCAAGACACTGAAACTAGTTGATTTTCAATAACAAAATCTCCATCTGGTTCGAGAATCCAATTTTACTGTGTACATATTATCGAGGAATACTTGTTGATTTATACTCCTTGAGAATACAATATTCAGCATAGACTTCGTTGGAAATTATGATTGCACAAAAAGATCCCCTGAAGAGCACTTAAGTTGCTAGCGGAGTAGAAGCTAACCTTTTTCTTCTCGTATGCAATCAGGTTACAAGAATCTGTTCCATAACTATCCGTGGTTGAAGCAGTGACCGTTCATCATCAACAGCTAAAATGAAAACTGACAGATGACGGCATTACATACCACAAAATGCATCATATCTTGGTGGGAGTGTAAGACATAATAATTTGTTGGGGGTGTATTTCACCAAAGCGCAATCTGGTTGCCATCGAGCATAATGGCATCCTTTACGTACCATTTCTCTACAGTTCTGGTTGCTATTCAAGTTACTGGAGTTATTTCACCAAAGCGCAATCTGTGAAGAAAAGATCGCCGCTTCCCAGTATTTCAGAAAGTCACTTTTGAAATCTCTTGCTTGGCAGTATTTGAACCAAACCTTATGAAATCAGGTTAGGGAGACTGCCAGAATTCCAGAAAGTCACTCTTCCTTGGCGAGAAATAGAAGTTGATTCGCGACAAGTTTGCACTACAGAATTTTGATGAACATCTTGAAAATCCAAGACTAACATTTCTTTCTTTCTTTGGAGACAAACCAATATTGTCTAAAGGAACTTGACAAATAAAACAAACTCAAAATGCAGTAGCATCCGTAACACAGGTGTTTTTTTATTATCTTGTCTTTAAACTCCATAAAACAAACGAAGACAGTCTATTTAAATTGACTTCAGGTAGCATATTATCATGGTTCAGATAATTCAAGGAGGAGGGCAGTGAAATCCGAACTGAGAGAACTAGGTCCATCAGCTTTAAACCCAGATAGAAATCCACTTCCACAGATTTATACAAGCAAGCCTTTTACCAGACATCAGGACGGAGTTCCCCACTAGCAGGGGGCATCCATCTCTTAGAGTGGTAAACGCTTTCACCGACCTTCCAGCCTGGAACATCCTTCATGATTCTCGCCTCTTCCTCTAGATACTTTTTCCATTCGCTGGCAAATCTGAAATGAAGTTAGGTAAGATTTAGTCCTCATTTCACATAGAAGTGTCTGGTTGGATGGGTAAAGGGGATTATGTAGATTTCACCTTTCATCCTCCTCGGCTTGAAGCATAGGGAGAATCGCTCTTCGGGCAGCATATTTCTCTTCCTTGAGTGCCCTGCATATCAAGATAAACATGTATGTGTCAGCACCACTTCTCAGACCATGCCAAAATTGTCCTTAAAAAGAGAGCTTCGGTTCTAGTAGAGTTAAGACAGGAGTGACTAATTGTTCAAGTCCTTGAGAAGCAGCAAATATTGGAACTCCCTGGCAAAGCATTTGAGATTGAGTAATAGGTGCCCACCGATTGAGTAATAGGTGTCCACCTAAACTGGATCTAACAAGGTTATTTGGATAGATCTTTTTTTACCCCCCAGGAAAATGGGTTTTACTCAAGTATGCAAGTAGCTGTTAGCAGACAATATACACCCGCATACACACCACAGACAAGACAATAAAAAGTGTCTAAACCGAGAAAAAGCTAGTTGTGTATTGAGAAGTTTAGGGTTTATTAATCTGTGAATTCAGCATGTCATATTGCACGACAGATTCCCACATTGAAAGACACATTCCCTCACCCTAGACAGCAAAAATTAATGTTATATAGATTAATATTCAGGTACTCATCATAGTTCTCGTCTGTTATCTGCACCAATATCCATGATGTTCAAACAATTTCCATATGGTGCAGTAAACAGATTATTTTAAGTCACATGTGGAAGCAACGTGCAATTTGAATTAGAGTTTATGCAGCTGGATACATTGAGACAACTGTGTCTCAGACACTCGTTCGAAGAAATGTAGAAAACCCCATAGACAAAATTTTCAATGTAAAACTTGATTCAAGAGCATTCTTAGTGAATAACACATATTCTTCATTGAATGCTCTCACCTAAAATCTACTTGAGAAACTTCAGGTCCCCCGCACTGTGCTTGAGTTGTACCTTGGTCCACTCATCACTTATAGAATTTTTTAAATTAAAGCACATAAATTTGCTTAAGATTTTAAAACGCATCTGCTATTTTATGTAAACCCTCATCTACAAATCTCCATACTGGAATTAAAGAAGTCATACAACCAAACAATAGCAAAAGAAACAGTCTCTCAAAACAATTTACTAAAGCCCCAAAGCATATGAAACCAAAAGCACAGCAACCACAAAGAAACCCCCTTAAGTCATAATATACGTACCAATAAGCATGGACAAGTCCTAGGTCCAAGTCGTTATTGCAGTAGAATCTTTCATTTCGACAACCCAGTGAGCAGCCTACTACTCCTAATATTAGTAAAGTCATCAAACTCATCCATCAATAAGATTTTTTCTTTGAATCCAGAGCTTAAAATGTTTCTAGTTCTCAATTAAGACAATTAATCAGGTGGGTGTCCTGTACAAACAGTTTACTACAAATTTCAGATAAAGAATGTTGATTTTGTTCCTGGCGCCGGCCAACTCTACTTTTACAATTGACTGGATTTCCAACACAAGTCTACATCATTTTGCCAAAATTTGCCAAGCTATCAATTATCTAAAACTGCCAACTCTATTGTCATTTTATAGAATGCTAATCTCAGATCAAATTTGAGAAACACATCCATCAAGTGCCACCAATGACACAAGCAGTAGCAAACAAAGCCCTAAAACTAATAATACCAAATTAACAAATAAACCTAGGTTAAAATCACAGGACATAATTGAAATGAAAAGAATCAAAATCAAATAAATCAATACATCAATTGATCGAAACAAAAATAAAAATAAAATGATAGATTAGAAAGATGATTTACTTGATAAAGATTTACAAAAAGAAAAGCTGACCTTCTGATCTTGTTACCCTTGCCAACCTCATACATACCCCAAGAGAAAGCAGTAAAGGTTGCTAAGAAAATGGCAACAGCACTAGGTCCTTTTGTGGGAATTCTACGAGCATATCGAACAGGAGCGAAACCACCTGGTGGTGGTCCATCTTGAAGTATCGGCATTTCCTTCACACTTACCATTCCTGGTTTCTTCCTGATGAATGCTTCTGTCATCTTCAATAACTTGGAGGCTCTCTTTCTCTTAAGATGATGAGCACAATCAAAACCTCTCTGCTTCAGAGATACTCTTTTGTGGTTTTCAGGTTGTTCTTCCTCTAGAATAGCAGATTTGGAGTTCTGTGTATGACTTAAATCCCCAATTATAAAATCGGACGATTCAGTATTTGCTACTGAACCAACTTGAATCACTGAGTTTACCCACCAGGTCAGGAAGTGATTGCAACCGAACGATTAATTTCGAAGGCTGATTGGAATTACCATTTGGTACAATTTTTTTTTTTTTTTTTTTTAATTTATATTAAGAGAGGATTAAGTTACAATTTGACGTGGATGAATTTGACTAATATAAAATTGGATTATTTGTCCCATATTTTGGTTGACAGATTTCCCATTTGACATCTATCTGCTGCATGATTGGTCGCTATCTACTGCCTGATTTCCCTCTATCTAGTTGTGTTGGATAGCAGCTTGCGGAACCTGTCGCATTTTATTATTTATTTCATCGATCATCCCTGAGAACTATTGGTCATTGCCTTTCTGTTGCAGTTCTGGATGCCAAAAGCAGAGCCCATTATCTTGTTGTTAATGCAGTCGTAATTCTTAGGGGTTGTGCCAAAGCTATCACAGTTTGAGCCTTCGAATCCCTATAGATGAAACTTGCACCTGCAAAACCCGGGTGGCCCCTGGCAGCCCCATCAGTGTTGACCTTTATCCAATTCATGTTTGGGGTGGACCATCCACCGAGATTGTCGATATCCTTTTGGTGCTTTCGATAATCGCCTGGTAGTACATGAGGTAAGGTTTCTTAAGCCTCGGAATACTTCTGTTATTTTTTTAGCCCATGCTAAAAGTGTTAGAGCACTGCTCGGTCGAACTCGCAAGCGTTGCTATCTCAAGCTTGTTTGTCAATGTTAGTGATCAAAACTATAAGTCTTGATTTCTAGTCTACTTAAAGTAATGTCTCTGACTAGGATAGATTGTGTAGTTAAGCATTAGACTTCACGGCGGTCATTAATTGAAGACGAAGAACTACTAAGGAGAGCTTGTGGAACTTCATCAACAAAAGGTATGTGGAGACTAAAACTCATCTATCACTTGGAAAGTCTATTTCTACTTTATCTCCTATATTGAGACAAAAGTCGTATTACTATAGTTTTTAGATTATGCACATTTGAGATTTCGAGTTGAGTTTAACTCGCTTACATATTTCTCGAAATATGTGTTGGTAAGCTTTCGCTTCAACCAAGTTCATCTTATATTCATGACGAAAGTCAAAAGATGATCATGTGAAAATCGCCGAGTAACATCTTACATGGTTTGTGTGATACAATCATTTGGTGTAGACTTGGAATGTTTCGCTATGATTATTTCAATAACTTGAAAATTGCTTTGATGCTAATAGTGTGTGAAAACGGCTATTGTCATCCTCTAAGGAAGTTTCAATGATTGAAATAAGAGTTTAGAACACTTAACCAACATTGGATTATAAACATGTCGTGCACTCTTGCATATGTGTGATCCATGTCCGGGAACCATAGTATGCATCGTATGCGTACCTGTTGGTTTGAGAAGTCCGGGAACCTAAGTGCGCGTACCCGTTCGCATACTGGTGAAAACCAAACTTGGTCCGGCTATTTCAAGTATGGGTACCCGTTTGCATACTTGAATGGTTAAAGTTCTAAAATCGGTTGTGACATGAACAAATACATTTATATAATAAGGAATGCATTCTTTGCAAACCGTGGCTATAATGTTCATGAATTGATTCGAGTGAATCAAACCGATTTTGCTTAAATTGTGTTCTTGTATACTTCTATGAGAATATAGCAATTGAACAACTCTGTAACTAGTTTTATTTGAGTCATTTGAACTAGTTATGGTTAAGATGAATAAGGTTGATATGAGGGTGTTCATATAGCTAACCTCGGTTAACTACTGTTGAGCCAACATGGTGTACACGTTTAGGTACGGTTACATAAACCTAAATGAGGGTACATTTCATTTGTGTATAACAAGATAAGTTCGATCTAACGGTTGAAAGATATTAGCTTGGGTTTAATCAAGTTTTCATCTAATGGTGAATATTGAATGCTTTGTTACCAAGGTAACTAAGATAGCAAACCCTGATTTGAAAACTATATAAAGGAGAACTCTAGAAACTGGGAAACCTAATCCCCACACCTCCTGTGTGATACTAGTTGCGACTAGAGTCGATTCTCCTTTAACCTTAGGTTTTTCACGAAACCCTGTAGGTTAACGAACTTAAAGACTTCATTGGGATTGTGAAGCCAGACCCAACTATTTTCTCTATAGTTGTGTGTTCTGATCTTGCCCTGTTCTATCGTATTGAGTACTACCTTCTCTAAGATTTGCTCGAGATTGATTCTCTGATAGGCAAGATTAAAACTAGTCACAAACATCTTCGTCTCATCGTTTGTGATTCCACAATATCTTGTTTCGCTACCATACGATTAAGCTTATTGTGAGGTGATTGATAATACTAGGTTGTTCTTCGGGAATATAAGTCCGGTTTATCAATTGGTTCCTGTGGACCTTGATTTATCAAAAGACAGAACAAAACTCGTAGGTATTTCTGTGGGAGACAGATTTATCTATTCCAATAGACTTTTCTGTGTGAGACAGATTTGTTTATCAAGTCTTCGACTTTGGGTCGTAGCAACTCTTGGTTGTGGGTGAGATCAGCTAAGGGAATCAAGTGCGTATAATCCTGCTGGGGTTTAGAGACGTAAGGAGCGCAACTGTACCTTGATCAGTGTGAGATTGATTAGGGCTCAAATACATTCCAGTCCGAAGTTAATTGGTAGTAGGCTAGTGTCATTAGCGTCTTAATACAGTGTGGTATTCAAAGCTGGACTAGGTCTCGGGGTTTTTCTGCATTTGCGGTTTCCTCATTAACAAAACTTCTGGTGTATGTGTTATTTCTTTTCCGCATTATATTTTGTTATATAATTGAAATATCACAGGTTGTGCGTTGAATAGATCAATTGGTAAATCCAACCTTTGGTTGTTGATTGAAATTGATTGATCCTTGAACATTGGTCTTTGGTACCGTTCAAGTTATTCCTCTTACATTCAATCGGGCTCGCAAATTCCTATTTGCCGATTGCGGATTGAATTAAGAGATAGAGATATAAAACTCTTTGATATATTTTTCTCTAGATTGAGTCTGACTGTCTAGTTGATTATCTTTAAAGTATATTGGAGTTTTTCTATTCAGATTGCCAAACGAAATATTGGGTGTGGTTGTTAGACCCCCGCTTTTTCAAAAAGTTCATCTGTTGTTGTTTTCTTTTGGCGGTATACTAGTTCATTCCTAACTAACCAATACGGTCCAAAATAGAAAGCAAAATGAGGTGATGAGTGAAATTGGTGAGAGCCGGGTGAGCAAGATATTCCAAGATGAAGCCTCTATTGGGCAGTGGAGTAGCAGGTGAATCGCAGATTCTGGATCATCGTTGGATTTGAGGCAAATGTTGGAGTTAGTTAAATGGATGCACTAAGGATAGAGAAGGTTGTGTCACACCCCGCAATTCTGGGGCTAGAATCTAGTCCAGAATCCCGGATTGCCACTATCGTAGGTCCAGATTTTCCTTTTAAAAATAAGAACAATTGAGAACTACGAAAATAAATTCCAATAAATAAATAAATAATTTACAAAACACCTTAAATGGTTACAATCCATAATAAACAAATCAAGTAAAGAAAAATTAAAAGATAGTAAAATACAAATGCCCAATTCCCCGTGGTAAATTATAATTTCTTTTTTTCATCTAGTGTCTCTGTATACTCTGTAGGAAGAGAGAGAAAAAGGGGTGAGCAACCACAGCCCAGTAGAAAATTTCCAAAAATAATATAGTGTAGCGGAAAAACAAACCAAACGATGCATCAAAAGCATAATTAAGCAGATTTTTTCACCAATTTATTATTTCAAACTCTTACTCGAGAATACTTCAAATTTAAGTCATAAATATCTTAAATTATTTTAGAACCTTTATTATTAATTTTTCTTGTTTCGTTCAACCAACTACCACAAACACTTTCTTTAGGTGTGTTCCAAACTTCGTAACTTTTAGATATTTCTCACTTCATTGTCTTAACTAGACTTTTCCAACAAATCCTTAAATACTGTAGACTTAGAACCACTGCCCACCGCGACACACACTATTTGAATAGTTGTGGCCCTGAACTCGGCAAACTCGACAACCCCAATTTTTATCCATGGACCGTAGCCCAAATCATAATCAAACTCGACAAATTCGACAACCTCAAATCTCTGGAAAGGAAAAAAACGTTTTATTGGGCAGTGAAGTAGCAGGTGAATCGCAGATTCTGGATCAGCGTTGGATTTGAGGCAAATGTTGGAGTTAGTTAGATGGATGCCATTAAGGATAGAGAAGGTTGGTAGACCTTCGTTGATTGCTTTCCACAAAAAAAAACTGAATTTTTGGTGGACACCGTAATGTCCACAAGAATTTGGTAGGTGGTAGGGGGTTCTGAAGAGGTTAACCAACTTGTTAGGTTAGACATTTGTATCCCGACGATGTAAGGTATTTTCCAGATTTTGATTGTGGCCAGAAAATTCTGTCTTGGGGGCTATATTGGGTAGGTGGATGTCTATGATTTTTTGGCCTGCAATATGGGGGAGAGTGTTTATCTTTTCCTCTATCCATTGTGAGAGATCAGATCGATTATATGTACCGTCCGGATAGGGTAACATTGCGTGGGGTCTAGGTTTGGGAAGTGTAGAATCCATTTAACTTCGATGGGCGTTGTTTGACCATTTCCAATACGGTGGACTGTCAATTGTTGCATTTTAGGGACGAAGGATGCCAATTGCCTCCATTGCGCGCTAGAGGAAGACGGTATGGCATTAATGCCCTGAAAAATTGGTTGTTGTTTGAGATATTTCTCATTGCAGAGATTTCAGTAGATGGAGTCAGGTTGATCAAGTGAACTCCATTTTGTTTTCATGAGAAGAATTTTGTTATATATGCTCACTGTTTTTCCTTATGCCTAGCCCTCCTTCAGATATTGGTTTTGTTACTTTATCCCAGCCAATAGGATGAAGCTTTTCTAATGACGAGTCATGTCCCTAGATATTTTTTTTGGTGATACGATATATTCATTTGTGAACTTTGATGGATAGTTTTTGTGTTTGTATAAGGTGGTTTGAGGTGGGTGTTAGGGAGGTTTTAGTGAGAACCAATCTTCAGTATTTATTTAGACATTTTTTCATCCATCATTTTGCTTTTCGCACGAGTCTTTGAAGAAGAGGTGCAAAGATGTGATTAGATGCTCTTCCTTGTTTGAATTGGACCCTTGGATAAATAAGAGGATTTAATGTGGCCGACATGTCGAAAAATTGCTGAAGATCACTCTCCGTGATCGGATCCAATCTCGGATGATGAATAATTACATATTTGGATGTATTGATTACCTGGCCCCCCGAAGTACCATAAGAATGAAGTAGGTTCTTGGGATAAACGTTACTTTGGGAAGAGGCTTTATAGTTGATTAGAAGGTCTTCTACATATATTAAATGAATAATGGGTGGTGTTTATTTTATATGCAGAGTCCCTCAACTAGCTTTTGATTTTGAAGGTTCCCAAGTTTGTAGATAGGATTTCCGCACATATTATGAAAATATAGGAAGATAGTAGGCCTCCTTGTATAATACCTCTTGTTGGGTTAATATATCCATGAGGTGTACCATTAATGTTGATCGCGTATATTACAGTTGTGACACATAACGATGTAATCCACGAAGGTTGTTGGAAATCCAAGCTTGGTGAAAGCATGTTTGATGAATCCCCAATTTAAGTTGTCTTAGGATTTCCGGATATCCAGTTTGAGAGTTATTTCTGGGTCTTTGGTGAGGCATGATGTTTTGATATGGTGGAATAGCTCTGCAGCAATAATTATGTTGTCGTGAATTGATCTCTATGGTACAAGGGCACTTTGATAGGGGCTTATTAAAAAGGGGAGAATCGATCTAACTCGATTAACAAGGATTTTTGTAATTATTTTATATGTGACGTTGCAGAGGCTTATGGGTCTGAATTGAGAAGACTTTGATGGGTGGTCCACTTTAGGTATCAACGTGAGGTCTGTGTAATTCATTAGTGGGTGGATGTTAAGATCATTGAAAAACCTACAAACTACAACTATTAATTAAGAATTAGTTGTCTTCAAAAAAAATTTGATAAAATTACTAGTGTAGCTATCTGGATCAGGTGCACTCTCGGAGTTTATGGAGAAAAGAGCTTGTTTGATTTCTGTTGTAGCTACCGCTTTAGTAAGAAGGTCCATTTATCTGGAAGTTAATCTTGGGTTGATATCTGCGAAAAGATCACCATCTATCACAATAGGTGGAGCAGCGTATTGTTCAAAGTAATGGTCAAGAATTATTTGAATCACATCATCCTTATTACTAACCAAAAAAAATTGTGAGTACTGATGGTTTCATATTGTTAAAGGCCCGGTGAATGGTTGCTTTACTGTGGAATAAGGTTGTGTTGAGATTGTCTGACTGTAACCATTGAATTATGGATCTTTGTTGCCAATATGTTGCATGACATTGCAGTAGATATGTGTGGTTGCTTCTTACTTGCTTTTCGTGTGCTAGCCGGAATTCCATGTCGTTTCCAGTTTGGGTAGCACAATGATGTTGATCTAGTTTTATCTTATTTGTCGATTTCTTGATCATAGTTGGTAAGTGGCCAAAAGTTTGTTTATTTCATTTAGAGAATTTGACTGGTTGTTATAAGCTTCAATTGGAGGTCTTAGGTAGGTTCGATATCTTGTTGTTGTATCCAAGTGAATCAACCACCTATTCGAGCTGTGGGTGAGTGAGCCAAAGATGTTCAAATTTATAATTTTTTGTTCCCTGCCAATCTATTTCTTTTCCTTGCAATAGGATTAGGGCATGATCAGATTCTATTCTTGAAAGATGAGTAACTGCTTGGATTTGCTGTGCAATAATGTTGGGTTTCTAGGGGTTTATCCATTCTTTATAGAATGTTATCTTGCCCTAGTTGGTTATTTTTCCATGTGTAGGGGTTACCTCATAATCCTAAATCCATAAAACCCATCTGGTCCATCATTGTGAGAAGAGTTTAAGATTGCGTAAATGTTACTTGTCTTCCTCTTTTTTTTTTTATGATTGGTCTAGAATGTCATTGAAATATCCTAGCAGAACCCAAGGCATAGCTGGGTTGATATTGTCGAAGATTGATGGAAAGACTTGCCAGGGTTTTTTCCTTATATCTGGGTATGGAGAGTCATATATACCCGTGCAAAGCCAGGATTGCTCAGGGGGTGGTGGAGTGAACATTGAGTTAATATAATTTTGTGATTGAAGTAAAATTTTGATACTGAGATTATTGTCCCACATTAGACAAAAACCACCTCGCCTTCCAATTTTAGGGTATGAAAATATAGGGATTGAGCTAGGCGTCTCATATGGTATTCATTTGCTAAAGTTTCGGAAAGAAATAAAATGTTGGGCATGTGAAGGGAAACCAATCCCTTTAAATATTGTATAGTTATTGGTTGGTGGATTCCTTGACAATTCCAAGCTAGGATAATGATTACTCATGAAGTGAGATGGTAATGGGCCGGTGGGGTAGTTGGTAAGAAATATTATATGGCCCGAAGGATTAGGTAATAAGTCTATGGAATGATTCTAAAAGGATTGAAGGAAGAGTTGTTGATGTAAACACCCGCAAACACGTCAACGCTATTAGACTAGTCAAGTGACGAATTAGCCGATAATAACTCGATTAATTTAATACGAACATTAATTAATAGAAATTAATCTAACAATGATCTAGATACGAAACTAGTACCATTTGATAGATCTCGAAAAGTTATGCGGAATAGACTACTCGAACGTGTCATTTGGATACCGGATGAAGAAGATATCATCGGATGAGTATGAAGGGAAAAATATACTTTTTGTATTAGACCGACCGGGGCTGCCCTTATCCAATTCAACGGGTGTTCCATAAATTTCCCTTGGTCTTATCCCTAGCCGAATCGAGAAGATAAGTCTTCTTTTCCATTCTTCTTCTTTCTAATTCGCTTTTCTTCTTTTTCTTTTTCTTTTCTTCCTCCTGTTCTGCTCCTACGAGAGATTTAAGAGTCGAGAGTGAGTTTTGAGTGAAAGTAACTCGGTGAAGGAGTTGTTTAGATGATGGAGTAATTGAAGTTGTTGTTGTTGAAGAAGAAGAGATGAATCAGAGAATCAAGTTAAGGTTTCTCAGAGAATCGAATTAGAGTTCGAATTGATGACGTATAAGAAGATTAAGGATTGTGTTTAGCTGATTGAAAAAAGGGTTGGAATTAATTAGAATCTATGGAGTTGTTCATGAAGAATTGAAGAGTTAGGATTTCTGGAAGAAATTCAAAGAAGAATTTGAAGATAAAATTGAGGATTTAAAAGGAAGATGTGAGATGGGTTTTGATCAGGTATGAAGTAGAATTGTTAGTATGAATTTAATTTTGATTTCAAAACAAATTAGGCTTTCTGTTCTTCCCCAAAATTAGTAAATTAGGGATTTAGATTATTAAGGTCTAAAATCATGATGGAAAAGAATTGTTGGGCGATTGTGGAATTGAGTTGATGAGCTGTTGTATTGAATCAAGGGGAAGAAGAGTTTGAGTGCAATTGTTTCAATAAGACTAATTCGAGGTAATAACTCTTCATCAGTAAATTTAGTAAGTTATTTGTTTACTATAATGAAGTTGTGTGTTTGTTAATGAATTGTGTGTATTGAGATGAAGATGGGGTTGAGATGTTATTGTTGCTGAGGATGGTAGTGGTATTGCTTTGAGATTAGGTTAGGTTAAACTGGGTTGCGGTTGTCGATTAGGTTCATGTATGGAATTGCAGTTGAAAAATGGAACTGGTGGTACTGCAGGAATCAATGGTTCAGTTGAAGTTGAATCGAGGGAGATGTATTGGGATGTAATGAATTGAATGAACTAGTAGTGATAGTAAATTGAGGATGAATGTACAGACCTGGAGTTGGAGTTTAGATGTTGCTGTTGTGACAGTAAAGTCACTATTGCTGTGACTCAGAGAGGTTGAACTGAATGAGTTTTGGTGGTTCTGGTATTTTAGGTTACTGGTGGTTGAAGTATTGGTTTTGAGTTAGTCTGTGATAGAGATGAAATGAGTATTGGCCTTGTGAGGATGTAACTGGTGTTGCTGTGACTAGGTGAATTAGAGTTGTAGCAGGATGTAGAAAGATTGTGCTGAAAGCTGCAATTGCAGGTAAACTGAAGTTGTATTTGTAAATGAATTATGAAGTTTGATTTGAGAAAGTTTATTGTTAAGAATTATAGTTGTTGAATTGTATGAACTTGTGCAACCTTGAGTTTAAGCCTATTAATCATCCCAGTCAGTTTAGCTGACTTATCTGAATGTTATGGTCTGACTGAGTTGTATCTGTAGACTCGGATTTGACTCGCCTGACTCAGTTAGTTAACTGAGTTAACCAGTTGGCCGTTGATTTGACCCTGACCTGTTGACTGTTAGTTGACATTTGACCGTCAGTTTGACCGTTAGAGACTGTTAGTTGACTCAGGTGGACTGGACCTTAGGTTAATGGGCTGGTATAGTGGACTTGGGCTTAAGACTAGTTATCCTATCGTGATGAATTGGACCTCTTATGGTCTAAATTAGTCTTTGGCTTCTAGTAGACGCATTTATGTGTCTAATATGATCTCAATTATATGTATTGTTAGTACTCGATTTTGTATTTATTATGGCTTTTTATGTCTTTGTAGGTGTTTTTGGAGAAATAAGCTCGAAAAGTTGTTTTCGCGCTCGTGGGAGAAAATTACTAAAGGCACCCCTCAAATGGATAAGGGGCACCCAGTTGACAAGGGGTAACCACCTGCTATTCGCACCCCTAGTCCGGATAAGAGGCATCCACCTCCTTTTTCATTTAAAAAATACAGAATTGGCGGGAAACTTTGGAGCAGACGAACAAATATTGGATTCGATTTCTACTCGAGTTCTAGAGAGACTCAATCACTGAATTACATATGGATGGGTTCGTTAATGCTAAACAGGGTTATCAGGTCTACCAGAATTGATTAAAAGGGCCAGTTCATCGAGTTGGATTGAAACAAGGAAAATGTTGTTCAAAGTCCGAGACTTTCAGGCGAGAATTCGAACAAGATTTTTGTGGGTTTCTTAACGGATTTGGGTTGGTCTAGGCCCTTTGAACAATAACAGGGATGGTAGTATGTTTTAAATCGACAAACCAGGAGTTCTACACGTGATTTCAGTAAACAGGGAAGGATATCTTTCATCTCGGCAAAACAGGGAATTTTTCTGATATATTTGGAAGTTACGCGTAGTTAAGGGAAGATATTTCTTCTGGGATTCTTTTGAGAAGATTTGGGTTGGTTGGAAACATCTAAAACGCGTAAGCAGAGAAGAAGAAGGAAATAAACACGAGACTTGAGGTGAAAGAAAAGAAAGAATAATCGAAGATTTCTTGGAGATTTATTTGCCTGGTGATGTATATATAGGTTGTTTCGAATTCCAGAGAGATTGTCGAGAGTTTTGGGAGTGAAAGGGAGGCTTAGAAAGCATTGCAGAGCAGATTTTTCTGCTGCTGCAGAAACGAAGAAAGAGAACAACATAGACCCGCGTCGGAAAGTCGTTGGAAACTGTCGTATATAAGCGACAGTTTGCAAAACCTTTCTAGCGACTGCGGAATAGTGCCAACATCACTTCTCTTGTATCGTTCTTTGTAACAGTGATTATGCCACATTTTTCATGCGTCACAAAATCCTGTTTTTAATAATTTGCACTCCTTTCATCATTTGTAAACCACTTTTGAGCATAAATATATATTTTGAGAGCATTTTCGACATGATGAGCTAAATCCCAACGCTGGGACAACGGAGGAGGCTGAACTTCATACATGGGTAAATTTATTTTTATTCTTTTTATGACTTTTGCACTAAAATTAATTGAAATATGATTTTGATTAATTAGTTATTATTTTATTAGATGGGTCATGCTTGCTTAGATGTTTGATGTCCCGTGCTTACGACTTATAACTAATGTTTTGAGAATCTACCATGGCAAAATAAGAGTCCATGTTTAAATTTCTTGAGCTAAAACTGTCAAAGAATAACTAATTGAACCTTATGTTATGAAGATTGGCCAAATCCTTAGTTCCAGTACCTCTCACCATTGTTTATATTCTTTGTATATAATTATTTAGTATTTTAAAAACTTTAATCTCTACAAGTCCGAGAGTTTGAACCTCATATCTACAACAACTTTAAAACCACATCAAATTTTGGCGCCGCCGACACGGACTTGTTTTTAGGTTAGGTTTTAGATTTTATTTTATTTTTTAGGTTTATTTTATTTTATTTCTTTTGTTAGATTTTACTCTGGGTATTTTTGTTTTTGGTGTGCAGGTTTTGCTGGAAACTAAAGGTGGAAAGTTGGACTTGTCTAAAAGAGCAGAATATCCCAACTAATCAATATTATTAATCACAAAGAAGTGTATTGATGCCGATCTACTCAACTAATCAATCCAATCTATCACAAAGATAAACCGATTATAGTTGGATCCATTTCCAGCTGAAACAAGTATTGTGCACACCAAAGATTATGAACCCAAAAAGTCTTCTTGTCTTCAAATCTTCTTTGATCTTCAATCAGCACCTGCACACAATCAACTTGAATCTCTTGTGATCAATCACACACAGAACGGAGTCTGTTAACATTGGATAATCACAAGACGTTTTTAGATCTACAAACAGTCTAAATATCCCCGTCGAAACTCCGATCAAGTTTGAGTGAATCTTATATCAGAAGAGAAGATTCTCAAGCATAAACAAACTAGGTGCAATCAAAGTTCAATAACCGTTAGTCAATCAAATCAATCGAAAACTAAAATAAACTGCAATTATCTAGTTTCCCACCAACGATACTAATAGAGATTCTCAATCCCAAAGAAGTCTTTAAACCGAGCGTCCGTAAGAGATTTCTCCTAATTAGGGTACTTTCGTCTCCGATAGGCGGCTCCACTAGTAACAACACAACTGAGGTAGTTTTGCTGGCTCTGAGGATTAGTTTGCTAGAAATGCAAACTTCAATATTTATAGACGAGGAAGTTTGGACACCAAGGAATTTCCAAAACCGAATATTCTCAAAGATATGCAATAAACACAAATTCGGTTTTCATAACTCCTGGAAATGCACTGTCCAAAAATTGACCGAAATCCCAATAGAAAAATCTATAATCAGTAAATGCACATTACTAATTATTATTTTCTAAAGATATGCATTTAATTGCTGGAAATTAAATAGCATATAAAAACTAAGAAACCTTAATTAAAAGATTCTCAATTTATTTCAATCCTGGGATTCTCCTTTAGCTATTAAGGAATATCTTTGAACAATTAATGATAAGAGTTACTGCACATGTTCAAAGTATGTCGACATCTTTACTTTGCAAGTCCTTTTTCATATTTACAATCTTGGAAACGATTTGCCACACTTCCAAACAAGTTTAGAATTGGTTCATCTGACTTCCAAGAACTATGTGATTGATTATCCTATCAAATCACCAATCATGGGTTTCACGGTTCTACCAAAACAAGTTCGGTTCTACCTCCATGTGAGTACTGTGCATAGTCACGCTAGTTACCAAAACTTGGTTGACTAGGTACTAGGATCGGTTCCCCACATACTTATGGTAACTACCTGTATTTGGTGCACATGTCCATAGGATCGGTTCCCCCATATTCTAAGAACTTGTTGCACATGTTCATAGGATCGGTTCCCCCATCTACTAAAAACGTGTTGCACCTCTTACAAGGATCGATTCCTCTCTTGTAAATTTGCTGCACCTCTTACTAGTTTCATTTGAGTCATTTGAACTAGTTGTGATTAAGATGAACAAGGTTGATATGAAAGTGTTCATATGGCTAACTACGGTTAACTACCGTAGAGCAAACTAAGTGTACACGTTCAGGTACGGTTACCCATATCTAAATGAAGTCACATTTCATTTGTGTATAACAAGCTAAGTTTGATCTAACGGTTGAAAGATATTAGCTTGAATCTAATCAGGTTTTCATCTAACGGTGAATATTGAATGCTTTGTTACCAAGGTAACATTGATTGCAAACCCTGGTTTGAAGACTATATAAGGGAGAACTCTAGCAACTAGGAAACCTAATCCCCACACCTCCTGTGTGATACTAGTTGCGACTAGAGTCGATTCTCCTTTAACCTAGGTTTTTATAAAACCAATATAGGTTAACGACTTAAAGACTTCATTGGGATTCTGAAGCCATACCTAACTATTTTCTCTGTAGTTGCGTGTTCTGATCTTACTTTGTTCTATCGTATTGAGTACAATCTTCTCTAAGATTTGCTCGAGATTCAATCTCCGATAGGTAAGATAAAAAGTAGTCACAAACATCTTTGTCTCATCGTTTGTGATTCCAAAATATCTTGTTCCTCTTCCATACGGTTAAGATCATTGTGAGGTGATTGATATTACTAGGATGTTCTTCGGGAATACAAGTCCGGTGTATCAATTGGTTCATGTTCACCTTGATTTATCAAAAGACGGAACAAAAAACTCGTAGGTATTTCTGTGGGAGACAGATTTATCTATTCAATAGACTTTTCTGTGTGAGACAGATTTGTTTATCATGTCTTCGACATTGGGTCGTAGCAACTCTTAGTAGTGGTTGAGATCAGCTAAGGGAATCAAGTGCGTAAAGTCCTGCTGGGATTCAGAGGCGTAAGGAACGCGACTTTACCTTAATCAGTGTGAGATTGGTTAAGGCTCAACTACATTCCAGTTCGAAGTTAACTTATAGTATGCTAGAGTCTGTAGCGGCTTAATACAGTGTGGTGTTCAAATCTGGACTAGGTCCCAGGGTTTTTCTGCATTTGCGGTTTCCTCGTTAACAAAATTTCTGGTGTATGTGTTATTTTTTTTCCGCATTATATTTTCTATATAATTAAAATATTACAGGTTGTGCGTAGTATAATCAATTAGATAATCCAACCTTTGGTTGTTGATATAAATTGATTGGAACTAGAACATTGGTCTTTGGTACCGTTCATGTTGTTTCTCATAATAATCAGGCTCGCGGATTTCTATCTGTTTGATTTGCTGATTACATTGAGAAACAGAGATATAACTGTTGGATGTATTTTCCTTGATTGAGTCTGACTGTGTAGTTGATTCTCTTGGAAGTATATCGGAGTTAGTCCATACAGATTGCCTAAACGCAATATTGGGTATGGTTGTTAGATCCCCGCTATATAACTTTGGATTACCAATATGTGTGAGATGGTAAAACCGATCGTAACTTTGTTATGTATCTTGGTACAACTAATCACAATGTCTGACTTATGATTTTGGTATGATTATTTTTGATTAATTAGTGAAACCAATCCTAAGTAATCACCTGAGATGGTATGATCGATATTTGTAATTGGTGTGACCGATCCTAGTAATTGGTGTGACCGAATGGGCATTTATTGCATATCTTGAGAATACTTCGGTTTTGGAAATTCCTTGGTGTCCAAACATTCTTGGTCTATAAATACCTAAGTTTGCATTTCTAGCAAACTATCCTAAGAGCCAGGCAAACTTCATCTTTTTGTTGTTTATGGTGGAGCCGTCTAATCAGAAAGGAAAGTACCCTAATTATGTGAAATCTCTTACGACCGCTCGTTTAAAGACTTCCGTGGGATCAAGAAGCTCTACGAGTACCGCTGGTGGGAAACTAGATAATTGCAGTGTTATAAGTTTTCGATTGATTTGATTGACTAACGGTTGTTAAAACTTTGATTGCACCTAGTTTGTTTATTCTTGAGAATCTTCTCTTCTGATATAAGATTCACTCAAACTAGATCGAAGTATCTTTAGAACTGTTTGTAGATCTAAAGACATCTTGTGATAATCCATTGTTAACAGATGATAAGCACGTAAGTGTGACGCATTTTCACCCATAACTACATTATCTAGGACTCATTTTATTTCTAATAAAGTTGTTTTAAGTCTTTTCTAGGGATAAGCTCTTGCGGCAAAGTTGGCTCGAAAAGTGGTGTTTTACACCCCGAGATAGAGTACTAAAGGCACCCCAGAAATGCACCGGAAGCACCCCAGAAATACACCGGAGGAACCCCGAAAAAATGTTGAAAACACCCCAGAAAAAGTGTTAAAGGCACCCACCAAAATTACTAATGGCACCCTCAAAATGGATAAGGGCACCCCCAAGGCAGCCGAGATGTTAAAGGCGCCCGTGTTTTGGATCAGGGCACTTCATCCTCTACATTTCAAAATTTGAGTTTTTAGCGGGAAAATGGAGCAGTAAACTGGTAGAGTTTAGAATCAAGAATTAGACTTGATTTCATGAGACTCAATGGCTGGGAATTGTTGGGATGATGTGACTGGTTAACAAGTCTGGTATGGCTTATTTTTTCGGATAAATTTGTCTAGATTCTCGCGTGGAAGAAGGCAGGGTATCTCGGGTTTTGGTTATTCCATTTCGAGTTCTGAGTGTGTAATTGAGAGGTTTTCGTGTACCTGATGTATGTTTGACCACTTCTGGATGTGCTGGGAGTATTTTGGCACGAGAAATCAGCGTGAGAAGAGAAGAAAGGGAAGAAAATATTCCCGAGAAGATTTTCATTCACTGCCGAGTAATGGAAGATTATATGGAGTTATGACGCATGATTTTGGTGTCTGAAGGAGTATATAAGTTGTGGTGGAGTAGCAGAGAGGGGAAAGAGAGAATAGGGAGACCATAG
>JAJJMB010005149.1:1683569-1761451 GCA_023531105.1 Papaver atlanticum
ATTTTTAGTTTAAATAAGTCTAAAATCAATTGCTTTCACAAGTCTTACGAACCTATTACTACCACTATTCAAAATTCGATCAATAGACTCCGTTCTATGGGTGATTAATCACAAGAGATTCAAGTGGTGTTGTGCAGGTTTTAATTGAAGATTAAATAAGATTTGAAGACGAAGAAGATTTCTTGTTGGTTTCTCATATCTTTGTATTGCACAAACTTTGATCGGCTGGGATCCAACTAGAATTGAATTTATTCGATTGATTAGTTGCGTGAGATCGGCGTCACCTTATAGTTTCTTTTTAGAATCTATATCGATTGATTGCGAATCTAAACTTGACTACTTTGTAGTTATTGGATAGATTGATCTAACCAGGCAAAGGAGTTTATTAGCTTAAACGGAAGAGCCTTTGCATATGACTTGGGATATCTTTATCTTAAAGAATCAATAGAGTTGTTACCAAACAGATTTGTTGTTCCTTTACTGTTTGGAATACGGTCCAAAGGAATTTTTATAGTGCGTCCACTCATCGAAGTCGGAAGCGCAGGGATACTGAGGAAACTAAGTGAACTAGGGGTAGTTGCTTGGTCTGAACTATACGAAGTTGGTTTAGATTTTGTATAGCGGCTTAATTCTGGACTAGGTCCTGGGGTTTTTCTGCATTTGCGGTTTCCTCGTTAACAAAATCTTGTTGTGTCATTTACTTTACCTTTCCACAATTATAATTATTGTTATTATAATTTAAAGTAAATTACACAAACGTTAACTCCGTACATACTTGATAGTGATCCTATAGAATTTGGTTAAGTCTGAACCTATTATCAAGTATCATACTTCGTTGTTGTATTGTCTCGATCTTTTATCCATAGTCAATCACACAAGTTATATTGTTGTCGTATTGTCTCGATCTTGTATCCATAGACAATCACAAGAAGTGTGAACCGATTTGTTGTATTGTCTCGACTCAGTCTATAGACAATCACTTTCGGTAGAGGATTATAGGTTGATAAATAAAAAAATGTTGTGTATGTGGGTACCCTCGTCTTTTCAATAGGTATCAGAGCAGGCAAACACGAAAAGATCTTACAATGTGTATTTGGTGTGATCCAACCTATAAGAATTGAATCTAATGACTGATCTAGTTAACGTAGTAGCAGGATTTGACCACTTCAAAGACTCGTGGTGGAAGACACGAATGAAGTATATAATACTCTTGTTCCTAAATATGTTAGGAATTAGGATTATGCCTATGTATGTCTTGGGTGACGTATATAATTCCTCGATTATCATAGAATTGTATCTCATGGTATTAATTACTAATAAAGTTAGTAACAATGATACAATCCTCTATGCCACATGTTGTGTCTTGAAAATGCATAAGATTCCACATAAGATTTTTCATTATATGAACCATGACTATTCTATTCTTGAAAAATCTGGGATCTTAAATATATTTTGGATTTGCTACCCAAATATATATATGTACATTTTCAGATCTAAGACTGTCAATGTATCGCTGATTAGGATGCGATTTTGGAACCTTTGTAAATTTACAAAGAATGATTTTTCAGTTAATAATTCTATTAACAGTGGATTGCTTCATACACCCCACAACTGTTTAAATGAAGTAAGTGATCTTTTGAAATATTACAGGATTTATGATTCTAAAGATATTTTTAACAAATATCTTGTCATGTTCAAAATAGTTTTTACATACTCTATTGGAAATTTCTTGAGTGAATT
Organism: Papaver atlanticum; assembly: GCA_023531105.1. Lineage (NCBI taxonomy): Eukaryota > Viridiplantae > Streptophyta > Magnoliopsida > Ranunculales > Papaveraceae > Papaver > Papaver atlanticum. Next base: position 1,685,310 of record JAJJMB010005149.1, read on the forward strand.
TCGTAAAATATTATCAAGTTTTGGTAATTATAGAGTAAACAAATCTTTGGACATGAATATAGGATTAATCCGTAATATAGATCCAATCCATGAAAAATCGGTTTTCCAAAAGAAAGACCTAGTTGCAAAATCGGATTTGTTTCCCCACAAATCAAGGTTTCCGATTTTGAAAGGATTTCCTAAAACTAGTTATTTCCGGAATTTGATATCTTCACTCCCTATAAAAGAAGATTTTTTTGTGTTCTTACAAACATCCTGGGAGAAATTTTCCGGAACCGAAACTAGGGTTTTTCATATTCCATTGATTTTTGGAAGTATGAGAAAAAAGAAATCAAAAAATAATAAATCTTCTGATGATCGTGTCAGATATGATGAGATTGAAAGGATCAGATTTCCTTACAAAATAGAAGATGAACATGAACTCACCTCTTTTGTTGATAAATCATGTTTTGAGAAATACAAAACTCTCAAGAGGATATAGTTTACTGCTGAAAAGAGATTTGATCCAGAAGTCCAAGATAAGGATTATGTGAAGGTTTTTCAAGATCGAAACTGGGGAAAGCTTTTTGATTTTGAAAAATATTCACCTGATTTGGTAAGAATTTTCTATGCTAATATTCACAATATTGATCATAAAAAATTTACCTTTGTTACTCTTGTTGGTGTTGGACTTTACTAGGTCAATCGTAAGACGATTTCAAATATCATCAAGTTCAATGTGGAATGTAATCACCTGATTACCGGAGTTGAAATTGAACATGATACCATTTCAACACGTCTCATTGGAAAAACGATTGACTGGGAAAATTATAGGTTACCAACCAAAGATATTTTCATTTAAGGGTTTTCGGAAAACTTGCTATAGCAACTCTATTTGCAAGTACAAGAGATAAGTCGGTTTGGGATAAGGATTTTGCAAAATTTGTCTGCCTTCTGTTGAAAGAAGATTCTCAAATCGATCTATGTAGAATCATTATCGGCCAAATGATCAAGATATCAGACTCTATTTCATCTCCAGGAATCAAGAGGCATCTCGGTTTTCCATGTATAATTACCAAAATTTGTGAAGTTATCATGGGGAATGACCTTGATGACATGAGAAGCACTAATGCTGTCTCTAAAAAGACTATAAGTCAAATGATTGGAGGACAAGCCAAAAATCAAATCTTTGAAAAAACTTCACAGAATTCTAACAACAAGCCTCTTTTGGCTCATCTGAAAACTCTTGGTAGACAAATTAACTGTTTTCAGAAACAGTTAGCCTTTGCTGCTCGAAAAGATCCAGAAACTCTTAAAGGTATTTTAAACATTGAGTCAGAGTTTTGGAAAGGCGAAGGTAACCAAGAATCAAAAATAGAAAAAGGCTGTCAAAAAGATCTTGAAGACAAGGAGTACCCTACTTCTTAAAGATCATCCAAGAAAATAAACATCAGTTTTTGATTTATTTCGATTATTGTATAAGGGTCTATTTTGAATAAAACTATCATTATTTATGAATAAAATTATTATTTTATAATATTTCTTGTGATAGTTTCCGATTACATAGCCTGTGCTTGAATGTCTATATTTTTGCTATGTGTTTTCGGTTTATGGGATGTCTGATTTCGGTTTTCATAACCTTAATATTCGATCTCATAAGATGTGAACCCTTAAGGTTTGTGTGGCTTTTTGATTTAGCGGGATTAAGTTCTATCCCATGTTGGTAGGCTTTATCAAAGGATCATAAGGCGTTCCGATTGAAACTCATTTGTGAAAAATCACAATATGTTGAATCAATTTGTGTTTACATGAGTTGTATTTAGCATAAACATATGTGTTTCGGGTTTTCAACTTTTGCTATTGGCACGGATTAGTTAAAAACCGTTTCAACCTTTCTCTGGTAAAGGTTGCTCTTGTTGTTGTTCTTTTGTTCTTGCGAGAGGATGACAACATACTGGGGGAGAGTTCTTATGTGAACTTGCGCTTAATGATATATCTTTCTGGGGAGAAGAAGATGCGGAATCTGAGGTAACGAATTTGTTAGTTAATCGTTTTCCTGTTTAAGAAAAGCCTGTTTATGTTGCATATATTTTGCTTTTGCTTAACAAAATTTCGGTACAATTGATATACTCCATTATGATGTGTATGGATGTGTGTGTGTGTGTGTGATTCAATTGTTTCCGGTGAAGAAAAACTGTGTCAATTTGTTTGGCTTATTGTTTGGTATCTTGTTTATTGTTGGGTATCAAGTGTTTTTGCTTAACGAAATTTCGGTGCAATTGCGGTGCTATAATGTCTATGTTTGCTTCAATTGCTTCCGGTTAAGAAAATAATTGTGCAAGTCAATTTATTTTGTATGTATTGTTTATGGCTTAACAAAATACGAGATCATTTGTTTAGTCCAATTCGATTCCGGATAAGAGAAACTAAGTTAATTCTGATCTTAGTTAGATTTATCAAATTCAAGGATTCAGTTATTCAAGTCTAATCGAATGCCTTAACAAGAAAAACTAGTTAACTAACCTAGTGCTTGTCTTGCTTAAAGAGAAAGTTTAAGTTAAATCTGAATAATTAGAGCCCGATGAGAGAGATAAAGTTAATTCTGATCTTTATTTTGGTCTTATCGAAATAAGCGATTGTATGTGTACTATCGGTTTAACAAGGAAACTAAGTTTCTTAGTAAATTTGTTAAACTGTTAGGGAAAATTGCTTCGGGCAATAGTTTTCCTTGATAACATATTATAAATAAATTACTTGTAGTTTCGGTTATAATATTGGTTATCTAAAGTGGTATGTGAAACCTTCGTGCTTAACTCTTATAGGTTGTTTACAAGTCTTTTGGATTTGTAAGATCCTTTCGGTTCGACCTGTATTTGCTCGAACCTTTGTCATTTTGTGACAAAAAGGGGGAGAAATATATGGAGTAAACAAGTGATTTGCAATCACTAAGGAAAGGAAAATTGTGCTTAAACGTTATATCTAACGAAAGAGTAAAGCATTGACTAAGGGGGAGAAACATATCATATTGTTGTGTAGTCATTCTGTACTACAAAAGTGGAATAACAAAGATGTTCAGATTGAATATCTACCTATCTTACCTTTATGGGGAGTATAAGCTTTGTTATTTAAATGTCAACAACGACATTTATTGATTGAATATACACTAGTACAAATATGGGTTTTGGTGACAGTTCACAATAAGAAACAATGACAGTCGACGGTTGAACTGTCATAAAAGAGTAGGCTATGATATATATGTAACAATTTTATATTAAAACTTACGCCAATAGTGGGGGACAATGGTGATTGTTTTTAAACTGTTACTATACAATCATACAATGACACTTTTGTAGAAAAACGATACTATAATTTGATGTATAATAACAGTTATAAACTGTTACTATTCTCAAGCTATGATAACTGGTTTGGATAAAAATTGTTATCAAAGTCTAACCTTATAGTAACAGTTCTTTAAATCACCATCACTTCTATTTGTAGCGACAGTTCTGGTTAAAACTGTTACTATCTATATTATAAAAAGAAGTGTTGTCTGTCTTGGGTAAAAGACGACCATCGATTTCGGCCATCCGGCGGCTAGGATCGATAGTTGGTGAGGTTTCTATCCGTCAGTCGGTTTTAGACATCTAATTTTTGACGGCAAAGATTATGCCGTGGCCCGGGCAAAAACTAGCCTTGCTTGACGACTATAGCCTAATCCCGGCTAAACATAACTTTGCCGTAACTATACTTTTCCTAATATAATTGTGTTTCCTAAATATACTATTGCCACTGCGGGTAAACCTAATCATCTTTCGACATGTGGAGTTGTGGGGGTAGGACTTACACTCCAAAACTTATTTATTACAAGTCTTTATCAAGAAAATTGGGTGACGTCGAATCAATATTAATCGCACAATGTCAGAAACAGCCAAACTGACTAAAAACTACCTTTCCCTTCTGTTGATAGTGGTTTTTAGTTCAGGGATAAAATTGTAAAACCCTGTATTTAATGCGCTGTCGCTCTGCAAAGAGGATGAGCCATTTATAAGTGATGAGTGCTCAAACCTCTCAACTTACATATGTATTGAGCAATTCAGTATATTTAATGCGCTGTCATCCTGCAAAGGAATAAAGGCCATTTAAGAGTGATGAGTGCATAAGCCTCTTCGCTCATAGATATATTGAGCAATTCAACATATTTACGAAATTTATCCAGAATGGTGCGTGAAACAACAATCCCAGATATTCTGTAAATTTTAACCTATTGCATTATTCACTAATGCATGACCTGCCTGGTATTTTCCTATGCTATGTTCCCAGCCGAACTCTCAATATTGGCATGACATGACGATTAGTGTTCACTCGCAGCGGAGTAGCATGAATCTCCCGAAGTGTCAGTATTGAGACCTGCATGAAAACACTCACGTAGGCTACACCACTCTCTGATAAAGAGATCAGCGTGTTTACACACTTTTTAATTAAAAGTTAGCGCGATCGAACGCGTTTAAATTCCTTAAGGAAAATCTAGACTGTCCATATCAGTCTTAAGAAACGATCACGACCACACGATTTGGCCACACAATTCAACAAGCCTAGCCTACTCCTAGTGGAACTAGGTGATCGTTATGATAAACACCAGCGGGCCCACTAACATCCCGACCGGTCAAAATCCCTTTAGCTCATCCGCTACACCCTTGAACGCTCAACAAAACATAGGTGATCGCGCTGTTTAAAAAGAGCTCAAACGAGCCAAGACCGACCATAACGGTCTTAAATTCATCACATCCGTCCAACTTAGCTAGCCTAGTTGGACGATTTAGATCTTCCCTCGAATGATCAAAAGGGTACTGGCGTGTTCACCAGCGACCCAACTACATCCTTGGTCAATCGACTTGTCCACGACAAACCAGGAGCACATTGAATCGTTTCCCAAAGTAGGGTGAACGCGATGTTTGAAAACCCCAGTTTGTGTTGCGGCGACACACTACTGTCGCAAATCGATCACAACCATCCATCTTCGCCATCCACATTGAGTGGCTTAGATCCAATTTCAAACGATCAAAGAGGCGCCAACATGATCGCCGGCGGCTCATCTCCATCCCCAGCTGATCGAATTACATGCGGCGATCCAGAAGCACGTCGAACCGCTTGCCCAAAGTAGGGCGATCGCGCGCTTATGAAACCCTAAATTGAATAAGCGGCGTTACGCAACTTCCGCAAATCATCTCGTCTGTCCAACTTCGCTATCCTGGTCGGACGGTTTAGATCGGATTCTAGATGGCCAACAGGGTGACGCCGTGATCACCGGCCACCCCTCCTCCACAGGGAGCGATCGACCAAGTGGTAGCTCACCTATAGGGTTCTCAAACTATCGCCCAAAGGTGACCGGTCATGCTACTTTTCTAAGGCATTCAACTCGCGACTAATTTGGACGAACTCTAAAACAACGATGCTTCCTGCACATCGATTGTTTTCAGCAGTTTGTTTAAAAGCGATGCTTCATGTGCATCAATTATAAACGATGCTTTATGAATATTGATCTCACAAATAATTTTATTATTTGACCTAAAAGCACTATGTGCTACTTTAAGCGGCAAGTTTCACGACTTGACCCATTCACTCGAGACATTAAACATGTCACAAACTGGGGGATGCTTACTGGAGTATTGGTCTGGCGGTTAAGCAATGAAGGAGTAGTGGGTGAAAGGGTGATCCGTCTTCCCACATAATGGAAACGTGATGGTCACCACCTTTTGCACAACCCCACTTCTCCATTACTTGACTGCCTCCACGTCCTACGAGATCAGGGGTGTGCTCAATGACTTGTATAAATAGGTTTTCAACCTATTTTCAAAGGACGGAGAAGTGTTATCAACACAAGTATCCAGAAAACACCGAGAACTGATAGCTTACATTCTGCGAGCCAGTTCCACATTCTGATACAAGTCATAAAACAACCACACCTTCATAATTCAACATTTTGATCTCAAACACCTTCTTCGCTTCCCTCCCTAAGATCAACCCTTCTCCTTCACTTTGTGACCGAAGCAAGACTGGAACGACAATTTCTTGGTTTAGACCAAGATTGTACAGATTGATCTCTCGAATCTAAAGTACTCCCGTGCAGTGCATTTGTTTAGGGTTTGAATTCGTTTCTCATCAACACATAAATTTACCAAAAACAGCAGAAACAATTTTTATCCCAAAACACCTTCCATAACACGAACTCCAACAAACGTACCATCACGTGCCCTTCAACATCAAGACAAGGGACAATACATGTTGGTGCCTTTAATCATGAAAAATTAAACACGGCGTGGATTATGCCGCGGCCTGGACCAAAATTACCCTAACCTAACCGTGGCCAGTGTTTAAGTTCAATGAACTGTCGCGGCACCAAAACTTCCTTCCCTCAGGCGATCAACCAAACATACCCGCCAAAAGTTTCCTTCCTTGAATTTCGGTTTCCTAATTATCGGTTTCACAATTCAACTGATACAAAAGGTTTTTCTTAAGTTCCCAACATTTATTTTCTAATTAAATTAGCTAAATTTAATTACTGGCTTCCAGTTCGTTCATCTCTCTCCGTATATTGTTCCCTCCACCACCATGTTTGCTGCTAGAGATCTAAATCATGGGTCTCCCTAACAAATAATAGAAATTAAAGAGCTGCTTAAGGTGCTTGCTGAATCTTAAGTTAAATTAATTAGCAGAAACACACACAGGTACTCAACGACGAATCATACATGGCTTATCTTTTATTTTTGATATTTATTAATTAATCATTTTCACTGTCGCATGACGTATTAAGTAGAGGATGATCTGGTGGCAAAAATTGTTCCCGGTAAAAACGACCCATTATATATTTGTCACTCCGCTGTGTATATGGGGGAGCTTGAGGTACGGTCTCGGCTAATTTGATCCGGCCAACAAAACACTAGGGCGTGTTTAAGAGGCCACGGTCGGGGCTGTAAGCCCCGACTAATTTGATCCGACCAACAAAACACTAGGGCATGCTTAAGAGGCCACGGTCGGGGTTGTAGGCCCCGCCTAATTTGACCCGACCAATAAAACACTAGGGTCGCAGGCCCTGACTAAATTATAGGCTCGATGTTTGACAGTTCTGATCTAATCAGTTTTGTTAATGACCAATAAAACGCTAGGGCATGCTCAAGAGGCCACGGCCGGGGTTGTAATCCCCGGCTAATTTGATCCGACGAACAAAACACTAGGGCATGCTTAAGAGGCCACGGTCGGGGCTGTAGGCCCCGCCTAATTTGACCCGACCAATAAAACACTAGGGTTGCAGGCCCTGACTAAATTATAGGCTCGATGTTTGACAGTTCTAATCTAATCAGTTTTGTTAATGACCAATAAAACACTAGGGATGTTTAAGAGGTTACTGCCGGGTTGTAAGCCCCGACTAATTTGACACGACTAACAAAACACTAGGGCATTGCTTAAAAGGCCATGACCGGGGTTGTAAGCCCCGGCTAATTTGACCCGACCAACAAAACACTAAGGCATGTTTAAGAGGCCACGGCCGGGGCTGTAGGCCCCGACTAATTTGACCCGTCCAATAAAACACTAGGATCGCAGGCCCAGACTTATAAACTCGATGTTTGACAATTCTAATCTAATCAGTTTTGTTAATGACTAAAATTTTATGGGAGAATACTGACTAGCTGACCAAACAAAAAAAAAAATCGAAAAAGATTGAGCCCCGACCGTACGCCGGGGTGATACCTAGTATTATCATATAATCTACCATAAAGCCTTTTCTAATGCACGAAGTGGTTGGTTGAGTCCTAGATTAGTTATTATCTACTGGTCATGGTATGCTTTGTTAGTGGGCTTCTCTCAGCCAGCGACACTTGCCCTTCGCCTTTTTTTTCTTTCTTTTTTTTGAAAACCGCAAACCGCAAAAGAAGAAGTTTAAGCTCAATTTCTTCTCAATACAATCACATCTCTCTTTATTTCCATTAGAGATGGAAAAATCTAATCTCTTTCAATAATTCTGATTTACGTACTGTACAAGAAGATCTCATCTTTCTCTTCTCATGGTTCTTTTCTCTTAGCAAAACCTGGGATATCCTCTTTTTTTACTCCAATCTAGGGTTTCATATTTTTCTTCAATCCTTGTTATCTCTCAATCACTCACTATCTATGCCGCTTAATCTGATTTTTTTTCTCCATTTTGTTCTTGTGTGCATAAATCGAGCTTTAAAGCTCTTTCACTTTCGTCTCCATTTGAAACTCCGTGAATCTCTGGATTTTTTCGCTCGGGAAAAATTACGGTCCTGAGTTAGCTGATTGGGTTTTTGATGGTGGTCCCAAAGATTAAAAAAATGTGATTTTTTACAAGGTATAATTTTTCGACCATTTTTCAATGAAATTCATAGTTTACGATCTGGGTTTATCTTACTGTTTGTATTTAGGTTTGTTATCCAGATCTATTTCTCTTTCCTATGAAGCTCTAGATTTGAATAGCAAGATCATTGTAGAGTCTTTTTGTTTGATGTTGTAGAATTTTAACCTTGTCATCCATCGGGTGTGTGTAATCTTTGTATTTGATGCCTCTAGTCAACCCTCAAGGTAGTTTTGTAAGTTTCTCTTTGCTGGTTTGAATTTTTAGAGTGTTGGTGTGATTTGGTTAAATTGGTACTGGAGTGTGTGAAGGTAAACAATTGAAGTGGTTTCGAATGTTGTCCTATTCATTGATCAATGTTCAACCGATCCTAACCTAATGCTTCTTGCAAGTTCTGTCAAAGATGTCATTATTAGCTAATTTTAGAGTCTGAATTTATGACACTTCCCTAGTTGTAATTGCTCATAATAAAATGTTTCTTCAATATTCGTACTTCAAAATTTGGGTTTATGTCTTGATTTTTTTGTTTGTATTCATACCCTCTTGCAGGAGGTTGATGTCTAGGTTCCAGGACCTGGAGAACGAGCTAAAGGTCCATGGATATAGTGGATAGAGAGGTTCCAGGACCTGGAGAACGAGCTATAGGTCCACGGATATGATGGAATATGGAAGGTTTGTCTTTATCAAAATTAGAATAAGGATTCTTACAAACTAAAATAAGGGACCATTTGTTATGTCAAAAGCCTGTAGTTCGTTGCATAATATCTCAGTGTGTTTGTGTATTTAGGCTTTGGTTTGCTCGGATATTGACACTGATTTTTATTTTATTTTTTGTATTCTTTCTTTATGGCTTTTTACAAAGCAACTATGGTAATACATGACCCACATGTGTGCTCTTCTTGCATATGAATTGAAACAGAGCCCCTTTCTGCATTTGCAGATGCATACAGGATAAGTAATTGATGGATGTGCAATATTTTTTTTGTGTACCACTAGGTACCTCTTTCCTTTCCAATATGGATTGTTCTTTTATCTTTTTGTATAAAGCTAATTGCAAATTTGTTGAACTCATCTTGGTTTCCATATGATTGAAGTTCTATGAAAAAATAGTCTACTGTTGGATTATATAGCGGTGTTAGAGAGCTTATTGGACAATTCCAGTTATATATCAAATTTCACTGATGTTAACTCTCGTTGACTTTAATATTTTGTGTGATCAGATTCAGTTTGCGGCATGAAGAATCCATAGGGTTCAGAAATCTTGGACTTCGATATAATGTTATGCGAGTTTTTGAAGAATTCCACTGACCAGGTGCCTGCAGATTCGCCTACAAGGTCTAGTTCTTCTCAAATAATTTCATATAAAAATAAAATTTGTGCTATGTTCTACTACAATGCTGGCCTTCTTTTATCACAACTTAACAGATAACCAGGAAAATTGAGAGTAGATTACCTTGACTGCTTGACCAAATGGGCATCGTTCTAGCTAGTGTTGTATCTATTTGGGTATGTAGTGGCTATTTTATAGTAACTATCTGTATGTACATAGCAAAATTTGCTGATATGAAGAATTCCGTAGTGAATAACTCAGGCACATGGTGGTCTTTTGCTCTTACTGTTCTTTCTTTTGACTTATTCACAATTTTTTTGACTCCAATTTCTCAATGTTAAGCTAATAAATTCTTTAAAAAAAAAAGAAAAAAAAAGGTCGATTTTGAGTTAGACCTATCGAAAGAAGTTGTCATTTTTTATTTGTTTTGTAGGATATTTATAATGGCGTCAGTAAAAGTACACGGATTGCCGAATCGGTATGAGAAGCTTATTGCCTTCATTTGATGTACTTTGTAGATCCAGTGTTTGCAATTTCTTCTGAGGCAGTTAGCTCTTCAAGGTTAGGGCTTGGTAATGGACCTTGTTGTCAAAGTTGTTATTTTTGTGCCTCCTAGAGTAATTTTATTTAACCTTCCTGTTCTGAAAGGTGTATCTCCAAAGGTTGCCTTGGTCAACTTATTGATGAATGATTACTAATTGTTTGTGGAATACAAAGTTAGAGAGTGAAAGAGCGCTATTGAGGATACTTGAAGGGCGAGGATATTAAGCAATTTACTTTTGGTGTATACCGGCCACTCCCACAAGAAATCAAGTATGTTTTTTAGTTTATTATTTTCTCTCGCGCTCTATCTAAATATATTATCTGTTTCGGTGAATGGCAACTACATTTTTAGATCGAGATTGTCGAAAGATATGCAAGAGGGTATTTCCGATCCACTTTCCATTCAAGCATTGGTCCAGGTACTTCCACATTATCTTTGAATCTATCTTTCATTGGCTTTTTCTACGGCATAAACTTCATTATTTAGTTATTTGTGCAAAACATTCACAGAGATCACTTTTTATCAGTGTCATGGCTACCAGAATGATTATCCTACAATTGAAGGGTACAAAATTTCATCTTGGATTGGTTGTTGAAAGCATCAAAGCTAGAAGGTTGGCATATGAACAACTAGCTTATTATGCTCAGGTACGCTGTCTTATTATCTCCATAGTTTGTTGTCCTTTTTTTGAAGTGGTAATTGACGCTGCTTCCATCATGTCATAAGTGAATATTTCTCCCCAGTATGATCTCGATATATGTTTGGATTGTTAAGTTGGGTTCTTTGTAGGATGATTAAGCAACGATAATTTGAGTAGAATACGGCCAATAAGTATTTAGAAGTCATATATGAAATGTTCAAATAATTTTCGACCCTTCGCTTTATTTTTCATATGTGTTAGCTTGTAGTCTTCTTCTTTTGTGCTGACCAGTGTCACTTTTGCTTGTCCTCAAGTAATTTGACTGAAGAATATCGAAAGAAACATCTCTCTTTCATCAGATGGAAGTACTAAAAACCAAGGTATCTATAGGTGGTACGTAAAACAATATCATAGCCTATATATTGTGTTTCACAACTGGTGATGAATGTGGGACCTATCATTTGTCGACTGGAATACATAAATGTTACTGCGTTCAGCTCCTAACAGTGTTCTGTCATCTATTATTTAGTAGTGTTCAGTAATCTATTATTAAGTACATTCTAGTCATCATTGGAATCAATGTACTGAGTTTAGCTTCTTTTGACTATGTAGTGATGGATGCTCTAGATGTACGTAATATCGGCATGTACAAGTTTGCTACTGATTCAGCTGATTGATCCATCTGCGTCGTCAATAGATAGTTGAGGATAAATTGCAAAGAGCATCCTTTTTTTTGAGCTAACAGTGACAAGGACAGATTTAGTAATGTTGAACTACTTAACAGCAGAAATCTCCATCCCAAGAAACATTATAGCAACTCAGAAAACACCCATTGTGCATCAAAAATCACAAGGTATAATCATCTTATGAATAGAGTGTTGAGTTCTCATTTTGAACCGCAATGCAAGAATGTGTGGGGTCTTAAGCTTGCAATGTTTGATAGTTGATGCTAATCACTTGTACTATTATTAGCATTTTGTAAAAGTCATTTGTACAAGCGCGTCTGTAGAAACACTTTAAATCAATAAATTCCTCTATTTTTGCCATTTTCTTACTATCTGACCATCTACCGGATGGGAATAGCAATTGTAAACTATCATAGATAAGGGTTAATTTGCTGTGACAGGTTTATGAAAAAACAGGTACCTTAGTACCCGCTTATGTGACAGGTTGTTAACAAAACCCATACTTTCATGACAGTTTTTTCAAATAAAATGTTACCGTAAGATGTCTGCTATGAAACGATTGGGTCTACAATGACAGTTTTAATCAAAAAATGTCAAGGTAAGTTGCCAACTATGACATGTTCATTAAGAAACTGTTACCTTAGTACAAGAAACTGGAGTTTCTGATGGCAGTTCTATTCCGAAAATGTCACCGTAGATTGTCAACAGTGACAGGTTTATGAAGAAGCTGTCACCTTATAGTCATGATTCAGTAACAGTTTCTTAAAGACCTTTCGTAACAGGGGCTTTGGTGACAGTCCAAATATTTTCCAAAACTGTCACATAAGTACTATGATGACAGTTTTTACCTGTCACCTAATCCCATTTTTGTACCAGTGATATGCAGGTTATTGTGCTGTTGAAACTTGGAATCAAGCGTATGTATAATGAATTCTTGTAATTTGTTTATCCATATGTATTAAGAGTTTTGTCACTAAAATTGACAAAGGGGGAGATTGTTAGAGCATAGCTCGGTTGAACCCACCAAGTGTTGGTATGTCAAGTTTGGTTGTCATATTTTAGTGAGTCAAAACTCATTTAAGAGTCGCTTGATAATGTACTAGAGACAACTTCGTTTAAGTTAGACTAGAAAGTCTAGGAATGTTGAGACATACAAGTATTACTCGAAGACCTGAAGAACGTGAAGAAGTAACGAGCTACAATGACGACATCATCCTTCCTCTTGAGGTTAGTAATATTGACTTGAACTGTTTCATTCCTGACGTATCTTTCAAGTCGTGCTATATTGAAAACATAATTGCGAAGCTGTGTTTGGATATATTACTCTAGTAGTGAGACATGATCACATGATCATAGTATTAGGGAATTAGACTACGAAGTATAACGCTTATCTTTTGAACTTCGTAGAAATGACATCGACATAATCTTATGAATGCTGTTATGATTATGTGTATGGGTAAAGGTGAAGATTTCATCATAGGAAACAATGTTTTACATTTGTTTAAAGGAAGTACATTCATGAACTTGTTTTATGAATCGAAAGGGAGATCGCTAAGCTTATTGGTACGGCTATTCATTGCGAATCTTTGGATTACCAATATGTGTGAGATGGTAGAACTGATCGTAACTTTGTTATGTATCTTGGTACAACTAATCACAATGCCTGACTTATGATTTTGGTATGACTAGTTTTCATTAATTAGTGAAACCAATCCTAAGTAATCACCTGAGATGGTATGATCGATATTTGTAATTGGTGTGACCGATCCTAGTAATTGGTGTGATCGATCACAGAGAAGTTGTGTAATCGATCCTTGTAATTGGTGTAACCGGTCCTAGTACTTGGTGTAACCGATCCTAGTGACTGGTGTGACCGATCACAAGCAATACCATGTGTATATGGTAACCGGTCCTGGTAACTTGTGTGACCGATCACAAGTGCTTCCATATTAGGGTACACTACAAGAAAAGCGTCTATTTACAACGGGTATACGACAACGTTTCGCCCAAGGTTGCATGCAGGTGAGCTTTTCACAATGTTTTTCTAAAGAAACATTGTTGAATGGTAATCCTCCTACCAAGACTAACTGTTACGACAGCGTTTCATTAAAATCTATTAAAACCGTTAGATTAATTTTTGATTCGACACGTGGTATTGTGCTAACCTTTAGATCTTGTTGGTATTATAAACACATCTAAACCTAATCGCATTTCATTCTCCGCCGCTCTCTTTCTTTTGCTCTTTCTTTCTCCCTCCCTGTCTTCTTCACAGAGAAAACCAAGACGGAGCAAAGAAAAACCTAGCCTTGGCATATGGTTTCCCCATCAAAATTCTTCGGATCTTATGGAAAAGATTAAGGAAAAGAAAGAAAAAAACCCATGTTTTGTTTTCATTCCATTGATCTCTCTATTCCTGTGATAAAGCGAAAATGATAATGGCGGTGTAGGAGGAGATTTCAGTAGCAGCAGAGATCCAAATCGAAGAAGTGGGTTTCCTCGTCCTCGTTAGTTTTATTGTGGAAACCCTATTCTTTGTGCTTAATTTTTGTTATGGGTTGTAATTGAAGAATAATTATGTCTTATATTCTTTGTAGGTTAAGGAAATCAGTTGAAGTAGATCATGATACCATTGATTTGCATGTTGCTTCGGGTATGGCTGGTCTTTCTGGGATACTATCTTGATGTAAGTAGAATCCCTCGTGGGAGATTGAAGGTACGATTTCATCGAGGCCTTTCATCAAGTAGATCATGATACCATTGATTTGCATGTTGCTTCGGGTATGGCTGGTCTTTCTGGGATACTATCTTGATGTAAGTAGAATCCCTCGTGGGAGATTGAAGGTATGATTTCATCGAGGCCTTTCATCAAAACCCTTGTTATTTCATAGTTTTTTGAAAAGATGATTTTGAATTTGTTGTTTTTTTTTCTTTTTTAAAGATTTCTTTAAGCAATTTGGTTCTATTAAACGGTTAAGCATCGCAAGGAATAAGAAGGTTTGTCCGGATTTGATGTTTTGATTTTTGATTATTTGGGTATGCCTGTTTTTGTATTGATTGTTAAGTTTTGGATAGTTTTTTTTTTTTTTTTTTTGATTATTTGGATAGCTTACAGATGAATCTCCCAAGGTTCGTACTATACCGACTCTTTGTGTTTTGCTTCTATTTGTAATTTGTTCCAATTTTATGTTCTACTAGGTCTGAAGCTTTTACCATGTGCATTAGGAGTACCAGATACCAACTTATCTAAGTTTTATGTAACAAACCATCTCGAGTCAGATTTCTACCTCAAGACCCTGAATAGCAAACCATCTCGTGTCGGATTTCTACCTCAATGTTATTTGAAGTTGATTTTAATAGGGGTCTTGATTACTACTGTATTTTGGGTCTTGATTTCCTTCACTAATTTTTGATTTCTATGCTTGATTGTAGATTGGGTTTTTAGTTAATTAGCTTAAGTAAGAAATTGGGGAGTTACTATGCATTTATTTATGCTAAGATTGCAGAGGATTCATTATAATGTTGATATTTGACATTTATGTCGATTATACAAGGAGTTTAGAGTTTTCTTCAGGGGTTGGGCAGTTTCTGACTTTGATTTGGACTTTATTTTCTTCTATTTCAGATATTGAAGTTGTTTCGTAGGGTACTGGTACTAAATGTCTAAGAAGGTTAATCTTGAGTCCAAGAGTTTATTTTCTTCTTTTTTCAGATGTTAGCTAATGACTCTAACGCTGGGGTCATTGCTCGCAGATCCCTATTCATGTTTGAATTTTTGATGATGTTCAAATTTTCTGTATTGATTTGTTGGTATGTGCAGATATGGAGATGGAAGATAATGGATATGAGTCCTCTGAGGAAGAACCGGAGGAGCAACATGTTTGATATTGAGAACCGATACTCTAAAGGTACTTACTTATAAATGTCTTTATGTGTTTGAGTTTTTGGTCCAATATCCACTTCTTATTTCTTAACTGGGCAATCTTTTAGTCTGTTGGTGCTATTCAGGGGCCTAGATTATTGTTTAGGTTTAGTAGATTTATTTGGATACAGTTTAAAGTTACAATATGAAATTCTCTGTACAGTTAATCACCAGATTTATTGAAGATATGGCGGAACCCTTGTAACTATATTCTTAGGTGCTTAAGTTGAAAGCGTTAGTTTTAACATATTCATGCTATTTTTTTATTCATATTGTTGTAGCTTTGGATGAAATTGATCCTCAAAGAGCGCTAGAAGGATTTTCTGAAGTGGTGCGGATGGAACTGGATAAGGTAGAATGGTTGTTTTTGAAAATGCCAAGCTTGCTGCACGACAAGATGTTCCCTAGATGGTTCAAATTGTGAAAGGATCTTTCAAGTTTAATATAACTTGCTTGGTCGATCTTTGTCTCTTTGCAGTTAATCAATGCCAACTGATTCCGTTTTTAGATCGTATGTTATCTATAACTGTCTGAAATGTAAATAAATTTTGTTTAAAAGGAGGACTCTAGCACCTTACACAGTTTAAGTTCCCTTCCTGAGAATTTGAGCTATTGTTGTTGATGTTTTATTGAGTTCTTAACAATGAGTATTCGCTATTCAGTTTTTCAGGGGTTTCAAATCGTCTACAAGATTTCTATCAGACTACATTGAGGGCCCTTGAAGAGGCAAAGAATGTGGTAGATAAATATCTTTTGCTACATACTATTGAGATCACACAGATATTCTCTGAAAGATGAATTCTGTTATAATGCTGCTAATACTGCTTATGTTATTCTCCTTTTCTACAGAGGTTGTGGTTTAAGACGAATTAAGCTTTGCAAGATTTGGTTTGACTTGGGTGAATGTGGGGAATGAATAAGGTAATTGCTTAGTCTAGACCACTAAGTTTCTGCTTAAAATGCTTTTTTTAAAGACTCCTGGTCAATCCTTTTCATATCTTCGATAGGAATGAATCGTGTTGTTCTAGCTCTACAGATTCATGCATACTTTTGGACTTCTTGTTACTTTTGTCTTAGAATGTTAATTATTCTTTAGAAGCAAGCATAAAACTATGTGATGGTGTAACTTTTTTTGCAGTATAGCGTGGAGAGAAATGGAATGATCTAGTGTGTCAATTGATGGTGTTCCTCTCCTTTGGTAGCAGACGATATCACATCGTTGTTCAGTACAAGATTTCTCTGGTAAGTGATGTTCCTGCTAACGTCGGAGTGTCACTCTAGATGATGTCTTCACGATGCAATGGTACAATATCTGATGTGTGGTCATGTGGACATGGCTTGCTAATATGTGTATTTGAATTGTCTTATTTATGTGTATCTGAATTGTCTTATTTGGTGTGTGAATGGTCCTATTCAATTCATCAATTTACACCTATACATGTAAGATCGACTTATAGTATTTTTTTTTGACAGTTGGCTAGAATAGGACCTAGAGATGATCGTAGCAGAGTTTCAACTGGATCAGCTGCTACTTCTAATATTATAGCTGTGTCTAGAGAACATGACAGGTGGGTTCAGGGGAGGTCGTAGTCACTACGTGGATCTGTTCTCGATGCCGTGGCTAATTTGTCCAATGAATTCCGTACAAGGCAGCAGTGCATTGCTGAGATTACCGAGATGATTCATGTGAGTTCTTTAGAATTAAGTACTAGTGTTCTTCCACCTAGCTTTACACAACCAAAGCAGAATTCCCACTCTATCTTCATGTCACTCTTAACACTCCATCATGATTTATTTACAGGACAGAACATTGGAAGTTGATTGCTAGACTTCATTTATTGTCTCAAAATCTTGACACCCAACCTCAACAACTTATGTCAAATTCGATATAAAAACATTGATTTTGGTATTTGCTAGTTCGCTAACCTTAAGTCACGCCTATATGTCAAATTCGTTATAGAAACATTGATTT
This sequence comes from Papaver atlanticum, assembly GCA_023531105.1. Classification (NCBI taxonomy): domain Eukaryota; kingdom Viridiplantae; phylum Streptophyta; class Magnoliopsida; order Ranunculales; family Papaveraceae; genus Papaver; species Papaver atlanticum. The sequence continues at coordinate 1,702,748 of JAJJMB010005149.1, forward strand.
TGGTATTTGCTAGTTCGCTAACCTTAAGTAATGCCTGCAGTGCTTGATCAGTGTATTTAGTTAAGTAAATTAACCTGTTGATCACCACTTCACTCTGCACAGATGCAATTCAAAGTTTAATACAACCTGGGTTTAAGCTTTGACTGGTTCTAATCTATTTAATTCTCCATTTCAGCAGTAGGTGTTTGATTATATGTGACATTTTTTTCACAGGTGGGTAGGGTCGAAGATGTTCCAAAGAAGATTAAGTTTACTGAAAACTAGGACTACAAGCGACACTGTGAAATTTGTGCTTATGCATCAAGCGCAGAGTGAGTGTCATAAATACTCTTAAGATGAATCTTTTGTGGACGTTGTTGTTATTGTCTGCAGTTTTTGAGTCCCCATGACCCAGATTTGATCTTTCTATATTTGCTTAGAGTTTTGAGCAGCGAGACAATGTTTTCACTTCGAAAGATCACGAAGGACCTTATCTTTGAATTTTGAAGCTACATATAAGACTAGTGTTGATGTAAAGAAGCAAATACATTGTATTATTATACATTTAATGTGAAGAAGCGAATACATTTTGAGGAAATCATATATATATATAAAATTTTCATGTTTTGTTATTTTGTTTTCTGAATTATTATTTCAGCTATTTTTTTTTTAAATCTAAAAATATTTCAACAACGTTTTTGAAATATTGTTGAGGTTGCATCTTACAACGGTTGCTGCAATGGAAAAGAATTGTTGTTATTATTTTCATGAACGACAATGGAGAAAAACCGTTGTCGAAATTGTGAGGCTTTTCACAACACGCAGGTAGACAACGTCTGGAGAACCGTTGTCGTACCATTTCGACAACGGTTTTTCTGTGTTGTTACTAGGTTCTTTTCTTGTAGTGGTATAACCGATCCTAGTGATTGGTAGAACCGATTGAACCCATGGATGTGATTTGATACTTGATCAATCACATAGTTGTCTTGGAATACAAATGAACCAATTCTAAACTTGTTTGGAAGTGTGGTATAATCGATTCCAAGATTGTAAATATGAAAGAGGATTTACAAAGAAGAGATGTCAACATTCTTTGAACACGTACAATAACTCTTATCTTTTATTGTTCAAAGATATTCCTTAGTACTCAAGGAGATCATGTTCCGAAATAAATTAAGAATATTTTAATTAAGGTTATTAGTTTTATATGCTTTAATTACTAGCAATTAAATGCATATCTCTAGAGAATAAAAATTAGAAATGTGCATTTACCAATCGGAGATTTTCTATTGAGAGATTTCGGGAAATATTGGACAAAGCATTTACTGAAATTATGAAAACCGAATGGGCATTTATTGCATATCTTGAGAATACTTCGGTTTTGGAAATTCCTTGGTGTCCAAACATCCTTGGTCAATAAATACCTAAGTTTGCATTTCTAGCAAACTATCCTAAGAGCCAGGCAAACTTCATCTTTTTGTTATTTCTGGTGAAGCCGTCTAATCGGAGAGGAAAGTACCCTAATTAGGTGAAATCTCTTACGACCGCTCGTTTAAAGACTTCTGTGGGATCAAGAAGCTCTACGAGTACCGTTGGTGGGAAACTAGATAATTGTAGTGTTATTAGTTTTCGATTGATTTGATTGACTAACTGTTGTTGAAAGTTTGATTGCACCTAGTTTGTTTATTCTTGAGAATCTTCTTTTCTGATATAAGATTCACTCAAACTAGATCGAAGTATCAACGAAATCTTTAGAACTGTTTGTAGATCTAAAGACATCTTGTGATAATCCATTGTTAACAGACTCCGTTCCGTGCATGATTGATCACAAGAGATTCAAGTGGTGTTGTGCAGGTTTTAATTGAAGATTAAAGAAGATTTGAAGATGAAGAAGATTTTTTATTGGTTTCTCATATCTTTGTGTTGCACAAACCTTGATCGGCTGGGATCCAACTAGAATCGAATTTATTCGATTGATTAGTTGCGTGAGATCGGCATCACTTTATAGTTTCTTGTTAGAATCTATATCAATTGATTGCGAATCTAAACTTGACTACTTTGTAGTTATTTGATAGGTTGATCTAACCAGGCAAAGGAGTTTATTAGATTAAACGAAAGAGCCTTTGCATATGACTTGAGATATCTTTATCTTAAAGAATCAATAGAGTTGTTACCAAACAGATTTGTTGTTCCTTTACTGTTTGGAATACGATCCAAAGGAATTTTTCTAGTGCGTGCACTCATCGAAGTCGGAAGCGCAGGGATACCGAGGAAACTAAGTGAACTAGGGGTAGTTGCTTGGTCTGAACTATACGAAGTTGGTTTAGATTTTGTATAGCGGCTTAATTCTGAGAGTATTCAATTCTGGACTAGGTCCCGGGGTTTTTCTGCATTTGCGGTTTCCTCGTTAACAAAATCTTTATGTGTCATTTACTTTACCTTTCCGCTATTATAATTGTTGTTATTATAATTTAAAGTAAATTACACAAACGTTAACTCCGTACATACTTGATAGTGATCCTGTAGAGTTTGGTTAAGTCCGAACCTATTATCAAGTATCATACTTCGTTGTTGTATTATCTCGATCTTGTATCCATAGTCAATCATACAAGTTATCTTGTTGTCGTATTGTCTCGATCTTGTATCCATAGACAATCACACGAAGTGTGAACCGATTTGTTGTATTGTCTCGACTCAGTCTATAGACAATCACTTTAAGTAGAGGACTTATAGGTGGATAAATAAAAGATTGTGGTGTATTTGGGTACCCTCGTCTTTTCACTAGTAGTTCAAGTGGACTTACTTGGGGGATCTATTGATTAGAGTATTCAAGGGTCGGAAACTGAGGATGAAATCTTCATTTGGACACATATATTCGGTATGTAAAAAGGCAACTCAAAATGCATATCAGATGTTTATGATAGGTTCTAACTTTTAAGTCAAGACGAAAACAGGCCCTAAACTATCACTAGAACTCACAACACATATAACAAAATTAAACCTATGGTTTTATAAATACAACCATCTAACCCGGTGCATACGCACCGGATTGAATTTCTAACATAATCAAATTTCTACTATTATCGTCATATTTATACCATTACTCGTCTTTTTCTTTCTTTATTGATACATATATAATAATTGGCTTCAAAAGGCTGTGACAGTCCGTTATGCCACGATGATTTAATAATTTCCACTAATTTCAATATTTCTTGTTTCTTGTTCTTGTTCTTCAAAACTCCTGCTTCAAAGCCTCATTTTTATTTAATGAAATGCCTTATTTCTGGATCCTGAGTATATCGAAGTAATTGTATACGTATATTTCTGGTTTTCTTTCTGATTCACATGGGGTCAAAATACCATCCCAGGAACCGTTCTACTGCAAATCAACAATTAAACGAATCATATTGATCTTAACGAACCCAGAAACCGTTGATCCAATCCAATTCTATCCTCAAGTCATCACTCTTAAATCTAATAGCCTCATCGTACTTACAAAATACTAATAGCAAGCAGAGTTAAGTCTGTTTAATTAGATAGCATAATGATTTATTTCTGAATCTGTGTCGCCATCTATCATTATAAAATGCTTGGTCGAAGGTTGAAATCAGAAACTGGCATAATTATGAAGCGCTGAGTCTAATTTGGTTAATTCGATAACCTCTCATAGTAGATATTGCTCATCATTATCAGTCTTGTGTATTCAACCTACATCTTACCCCTAAACATTAAGAGATACCTAAATGTTCTATTCCACTTTGCACTGTTGTTAGTTGTCATCCTCACATACCCAACTTTAACGTGCAAGTTCAAAGGTTTTGATGAACAACTCCATTAAAGGTCCTAATTTCCTGGTATGCATGTGGTTATTTTAGTATGTTGAGTAAGCCAATTAGGCAGAGGCTCTCTCCCCTTCGACGTTGGATGTGCATGGTAAAAACTTTCTGATCGTTTTTTAATTATCCTCTTGATCACCTCTTGTTTGATTAGTTACGTACTCATTTAATTGGAAATACTGCACAGATTAATCTCAGGTGCCTTCATATGTACTATCGGCATTCTTCCGCTGTAAAAACTCCTACCTTATTTACTTGTCTGCAAATATCACCCAAGTCATCTTCTCAAAAATAAAATAAAAAATGAAAATATAATTTCTGATCTCTTGGTTCACTGTCTTTTGAAATTATTCTTCACCTCATGTACCACATTGAGTTAATCTTTCACAGTTAAAAGCTTCTTCAACTATCAAGTGCTTGATTTTTCTTTTTGTATAATCATGACGGAGGTTCAACTGCCCCTTCCATGTATAATAAGTCTAATTTTCGAAAATCGCCGTGCTTTGTGCAATTTAGCAATTGTGCGTATGGCAACTGCATATGCTTATGGTTTGTGTTTTTATGGTGATCCCAAACGATGGGATGTCTTGAAAGGTTATGTGCACAAAGCAAGGCAATTGAAGTTTGTCAAGTGCCGATTAATGGATTTTGACCGTTATAGATCAACAGATGCCTTTTGTGAAAAGTGGCTTCCCTAAACACTTGTATGAAAATCCAACTCTTTGAAGAGACAATTAAGTGTAAAGACGTGCAGGTTTAAATAGTCATGAGTCTTATGATCCAAGGGTTGTGATGAGGTGGCATGTATGACACATGATAAATGGCTTGGTGACATGTAAATAAGTGATGACATGGTTTCACCACAAATTAAAACAATTGTGGTGACGCCATGTGGCTTTTTTGGGGTCTCTTATTATAAAGAAATATTAGAACTAGGCCCATAAAAATGGATGTCATCCTATTTTAGACAATCCCTAAAAAAGACTCTTCAATGAAATAACAGCAAGAAAGGAAGTAACAACAGAAACGCAAACCATATTCAGAACATGCAAAGAACGCAAACCTTCTCATGCTTTAAATTCAAAACTATCTAAACTGAAGAAACTTTCATAAAATTAGATAAAGAGACAAGAGGAAAGAAGAAAGAAAAGGTAAAAATCTCAATAATATTAAATATATAAAGGAACATAGATCTAAATTAGAACATAATTCATTCAAGGATCATCAAAACAAGGCTATAATCACACATGAACAATCACCCAACTAGCATATTTCTTCTTCGAAATAGACACAAAGAAGCAGAAAACCTATTATATTAACAAAAAGAAAGCAATATACAACAATATTCACAAATGAGCAACTACTACACAAGCACAAGAAACAAAAGGAACTGGCCATAAGACCACCAGGAACAACATACATATTAAGAAATAGATCACAGACTATTAGAAAGGTTTTCATTTTCCCTCAAAATCTAAGAAACCCTGAGGACCCGTTTTAATAGACTCCGCTTTAAAAACCTTTTAATTCCTTAATTAAACCCCAATTCATTTAAATTACATAAGAAAGTTTTCAATTTTTCCTTCAAGTCAAAGAAATCCAATTTAAATAACCATTCACCAAACAAAAGAATAGAACTCATATAATCAAACATCCTTAATATAAGTTTCGAAAAACAAAGTTTTAATAACAACCATAAGCAGGGGATCACGTTAACGATTAAAAAAAAAGCAACAACATGAATCTATTAAGCACAAAACAAGTAATAACCATAAATGAGTAAAAGTGGAAATTCAAAAAGGAAGATAACAAAATTTTGGCCATTAAGATTTACTAACAAAGAACTAGAACATGATAAACACTAATATACAAAGTTTAATTGGAGGTACAACTTTTATTGTTCATCCACTAAACCGAGTTTAATTGGAGGTCCAAAATTCAATTTTTTTTCTTCTACGGAATTGGTGTTTAAAATACTGACTCATATCAAAATCGAGGGAGGGACTACCTTGAAGAGTTAATTTTTAATTGTGGGTGAGCAACTTAATAGAATAAGAGGCTAATGTTCAGCCGCTTGGAAAGAAAAATTCTCTCCAAGCGGCTGAACATATGCCTCCCAGGTTTATCTTTAACTTTTTTAAGAATAAAATTACTATGCAACCCACGTATTAAGAGTTTAAAACATAAAAATACTAAAAATATCCCTAAGAGGCTGAACATCAGCCACTCAAGGAGATTTTTTTTTCAAGCGGCTGAAGATCAGCCTCTTAGTCTCAATTGTTGGAAACTCTTCCACTTGAATGAGTGTGTAAAGGAGTTTGGATGAATGGGTGAGTGTTCTCATCCTATAGTAGCACCCAATTTGATATATTTTGACCGAACTCCTTCAAATTGAATGAGGGCTCTCATCCCATAGCCCTAGATCTAAGGTCTACACACGTACGACTTGGATTATTAGATTCCTACATTACTCTTGCTATTTAACATGTATATAAACATATCAAATTGAATCTTCTTGTTTTTATTTCCATGTTTTAACCAGAGTTTTGTGGTTGACATGATTGTTAATAGGAGATTGATTTGCAATATAATTAGATATCTTTCAGCTGGTGAACAACTAGAATGGGGTATGTTATTGTAGGTACCTAAAAATGGGTGAAGAGATAAAAGTAAGTTTTTAGGGTTTTGGATTGAGTTGTTGAAGGTTGAGCATGAATAATCTTCTTCTAAGCGAAGATAATAGTCGTCTGAATACCACTTCAGTCACATGGATGGATGGATGAATGAAGAATCAGGGTTGGTCTCAGGAAGAGAAGCCGAAAGAAAGAGATTAAAATGATTTTTGGTTGCAGATGAATGCTCTGGGAGATGTTTTTGTAGCTAGGTTATTATTGTGAAGTTATGAACTGATTTTCAGAATGACCGATTTTTGGTTTATTTATAAGTGCAAAACCCCAATCTCAGGTCGGTAAGATCAATAGTTATAGGAATGACTAAGGATAAATAAATGAGTTGGGTCTATCCCTCCAGAAATATTTATAGTTTATCACTTTGATTTATATATATTTCACCTACTATTCTCTTTTTGTATGAGTTGGTTGATTCTCACACGTGTCCAGACCAAAAACCCTAAATATATCCCACATTTGTGTGGTTGAGTTATCCGTCTTGATGATGAGTTGGCAAAGTAGCAATATTCTCCGTAGTTGACGTTGACTAATATGGAGAAATTGCCAAATGATTTGGCATTATACCTAGGTTGAGTTATGTGGAGAGCACGAGTTAGCATGTGGATCATGTGTGAGAAACGAGAAAAGTTGAAGTTGAACATAAACTTTTATGCGGTCATCCATGCATGGATTGGAGGCCGTATTTTCCTTAGTGGGGTCCTTTGATGAGCGCAAAGAGCTTGTATGGAATTGTGTATAGTTTTGTTACATGTTTTGAACATGTTTGTGACTTTATTTCATGCTGTCAGTCGTGAACATGCTTATGATACCGAGACTCATATTTGAGGCTTGATATTACGCTTGGATCTCGTATTTGTATGAAATGGAGATAATCTCATGACTCTTTATTAGTAATTGAGAGCATTCCTAATATGACTAATGAACCCAACGTAGGATGTGACTAGCAGCTAATCAAGGCTTATCTGAGTGATACCTTAGTCCTGAGTCTTTGGTCATGGAGAAAAATAATTAAGTTTTAAGTATTAGTCATGCTGACCAAGACTTGAGTTTAGGTCACAGGGACTAAGATTTGAGTTTTGGTCACGGAGACCAAAACTTGAGTTTTGAATCTTTATCATAGAGACAAAAATTTAAGTCTTTCTCATCTCATTGAGCCAGCTGCAGATATGTCCACGAGAGGGTGCAGAAAAAGAGAGGATACCAAGTACACCACCAACATTTTCATTCGGCAATCTGTATGGTCAAAACCTAATACAATTACAAGTAGGCCAGCTTAATAATCCTTGACAATCTGTATATAGAGTTTATATCTTTATCTCTTCTCAATCAAAAAGTTTAGACGAAATAGTCTGTGAACCTGATTGTTTAGAAGAGTACTTGGACGATTTCAAAAATCAACATCCAAGATCAATCTAGTCGTATTCAAATAATTGAATCTGAATTTTCCAAGCATGAAACTTGTCATTTACCTTTGAGGATACAAATTCTACAAGAACGAGTGTCGTAATCAATCACAATTAATATGGAATTATCTACTAGAATTGATTACGTATTGTTTGTGCTATTCATATTATAAAGATAAAACAATATAATGCGGAAAATAAAACACACAAGACACCAGAAGTTAACTAGAAAAACTGCACCTGCAGACCTCGTCCAGATGTGAACACCGAACTGTATTAAGCTGCTACAGACACTAGCTTACTATCATACTTCAGATTGGAATGTAGTTGAGACCGAATTATCACTCCAAGCAATTCAGCTGCAGTCGTGCTCCTTACGTCTCTTGAACCTCGCAAGGCTCTACGCAATTGATTCCCTTAGTTGGCGTCCTTTACATCCTAAGAGTTGCTTCAGCCTGAGTGAATACTTTTGATACAAATCTGCCTCTAACAGATAATTTATTCGATTTCACTTTAGATCGAATAGATCAAGGCTTGAAAATATGTTTGCGATAGACAAAGCTAGCAAACCTCACAAATCTGGAACACTTACATTCAGTTAGCTGAGAAGTCTTGATTATTAACCACCTCTTAAGAACAACCTTAAACTGAGCAATTAAGAAGAGTTTTAGATATATATATTGAGGAATAAAAAAGTCTGAGACGAAAAGAACTTTGTGATCTGTATCCATCTCATTCCTGAAAGAGGTTACTAAAACATCGATAACATAATTAACAAGATCAGGATACATGAACTGTCAAGGTAAAGATAGTCGGTCCCTAAGTGAAGTGTTTAAGTCATAAACCTATTTATATTTCTCATAGGAAACCTAGGTCAATAGATGACGACTCTAGCAAATAACTAGGACACAGAAATGTCAGAGATTGAATTTCTTGGTTGTTTGAGTCTCTCGATCTATTTATAGATTTTCAAGACTTAGGGTTTCTTAGAATTCAAGCTAGGATCACTTAAGATTCAAGCAAACACTTTTTATGTTTAGATGAAACTCTTGTCAGGAGTCCACGTAAGCATGTGAGAAATATGGCTTGAAATCACACAGAAGAATATACACTATGGTCTGGGTACCAGAACCGTGTATAATGATAGTTCTTGGCAAATATATCTTTCGAATTTTAAGCAACATCGTGTTCATTTAAACACTTAAGATTTAAATCATGATGCACAACACAAAATGTTTTAGTGATCAATTATGTCTTAGGGTGTTTATGAGAGTTGTAGCAATGCTAAACATATTTGGGAAAATAGTCTATAAGCATTTGCATAATTCGTACTGGGTAGGTGTGTGAAACATGTACCTATGGCCAATCGTGAATTTGAGGACCGACAGTTTGCATACTAGGAATGCATACGACTTGATTGTTCACGAATTCAGATCATTTACAGTACGCGTACTAGATACATGTATTGTACCCCTTCACGAATCCAAAACCTTTAGGTGCGCGTACTAGGTACGTGTACCTACCTATATTTCAGAACTTCAGATATTGATGGTAAACGTACCAGGTATATGTATCTACCCTGAGTCCAGATTTCAGTAAGTTCTTGAAACTCTCATTTGATGTTTTGAAACATTCCTAAATGCCATGGATATAAAATACCATTGCTTGTTCTTGAACAATAAATTGCTTCGAACTAAGATAGCTAAGGACCTATGAACATCCATTGCTTGAATCATATTTTGAGATGTTTAACAAGACAATCTTCACTCAAAATTTCTTCTTTGAAACATTAAATCTACTAGATTTCATACGACATAGTCCAGTATAGATAGAACGGTAATTCATGTAAGTAAATAGAATGGTTTAGTTTTCATATACCTCCTGTTGACGAAGTTCTCCAAATATCTTCAATTGATCTTTAATCTTTAATTTTCGAGGGTTATTCAATGATATATGATACTAAACTACCAACCTCTAAACCTAATCCAAGACTTGACTTTAGCAGACTGGACATCAAGATATAGTTTTGTGCATCTTACATTTACAACAAGCTTGAGATAACAAAGCTTGCGAGTTCGATCAAGTAGTGCTCTAACAGGTGCATTAGACTTGAGCTGGGATTAAGTATGAAATGACTTTTTTTAACATCTTGTCACAAATCACCATCTACAATTATGTAAAGAAATGGGATTAATGCATAATTTAATGCTAATGAAGATTATATGGATATCGTTGGAGGTTTAGTGTCAATAAATATTATTAATTGCAGCTCCCCAGATGATTATGGTTGTGATTTTGAGAAGTACTTATAGAAAAAGGATACATTTCTAAAGGTGAGCTTTATCTTGTAGGCTAAATGTGCAGAGTGATTTTTGTTTATTTTGTCAGGAGGAGGAAGAGACTGATGGTCGTATGTTAGTTAAATGTCATTATGCTTTTGAGGTACAACCATATTTTATTAAGGCCTATAGAGTCTCTTAGGTGTCTCCTGCTATAGTTCAAAATTAGTTTGAAGTTTTAAGCTCTAACAATCTCAATGGCAGGTGCCAGGTGAATTGTGTTGTTATATGGCACTTGTATAAGGAGAGGAATAGTATGGCCTTTGGTGGTAAAGCAAAGGATGTTGATGAGCTTTCTTTGATTATAAGGCAGACTATTATTTTATGGTTTTCAGATAAAAAAGAGTTTATAAAAAATTGAATAAATCACCATATACAATTATTTTATAGTTTTCGGTAGTCAGTTTGGATAACCACTTAATTCTGAGTTATTATGCCAGACAGTTTACCTCGTTAACCAAATTTTGTTTATTTGTGTGATTTACTTTACTTCAGCATATATATAACCAAAGTAAATACATTTGTAAGTTAATCCACTTTGTACGATCCGGTAGTTACTTCGTTCTCGAACTTTGACTATATACCAAGTTACATCTTGTTGAAGTAATTCTTTGGCTATCATTGTTTTGGTAAAATTAATTACATAAGGTGTGTCTGAGCATGCTGATATCGAAAAGATTATGGTATTCTCAATACCCTCATCGTATCATGCAATATTATTGTATCATTTAATTTTCTTCATATGATTCTTAATCTTCGGCCAATGAATTACAATTTTCATCATCCAAAAACAAATCCATTTTTGGATCTTAAGAGATATTGATGTAACACATTTTTGGTTTTGGGCAGAGCCGATCTTAACTCTCTTTTAAGGTCAATATTTTTCAAACGTGTTCTCGTAACAAAACAATTATAATTAACAAAATTTAGCACTAACATAATTATAATTAACAAAAACAGTTACCAAATTTATTTTTTCTCTTCAGGAAAGACTAAGTTTGATATATAACAAAGCAATTGGGATTACTAAGTTATTTGTAAACCAACAATAGCTAAGTTTGATATATACAAAAAAATTATAACCAAAATGCAATTATTGCACGAATAATATGAACAATTACTTCTTAGTGTAATTATCATTAAATTTAGGTATTGTTTGATGGAATTTGAGTTTTAAGGGAAACAAAACTTACGGTAAGCTGATAGAGTTGAAAGGAAGAAAGGAGTGTGGTCGGTGCGTTTCAACTAGCAAACTAAGAAATCAATCAGTTGGACTTCATTTGTGGGCTTAGGAAAAAAACATAAGTTGAATTAAAATTGATTTGGATAGGGGGCATTTGATTCGGATAAAAAATTCCTTAGACAGAGTCGAGCCATGCACGGACGCACATGTCGCCCTGCCTCAGATCGGCTTTGGTTTTGAGATGAACATTCACGTACTTCTTTTCCGTTAGAAATGCTGAATCAGCGAAACTCACTTTTGATCCAATTTAATTCACACATTTCACCTTCTTTTCAACCTTTTTAAATCACATGAGACTGATTTTACGAACTCATAACATAAAACTCCGAAATAATACAACTATTTTGGCCAATAATGTGTAAACACATGGATAAAGGTCATCAAGGTTTACTTCATTTGAACTTTTTTTTTTGTTATGGATCCCCTGACATAAAAGCAATCAACCAATGTGAATTTATTTTGGTGCATACTCCTTTAAAGAGAGTATAAATTTGGCATGCTCATTTGATTGGTTACGTAGTTAACAGATAGTCCCATTACCACGTGTTCTATGTTTCTCATCCCTCATTACTTAACAACAAAAGTTAAGTTAATGAACGAAATTGAAATTTCATGTGTGTTTTGGAGTAAAAACTGATTCTGCTGGAAACGGTAAATTTGGGTGTGCCGCCGAGAAACGAATCTAAACCCTAAACAAATGCACTGCACGAGAGTACTTTAGATTCGAGAGATCAATCTGTACAATCCTGGCCTAAACCAAGAAATGGCCGTTCCAGTCTTGCTTCGGTCACAAAGTGAAGGAGAATGGTTGATCTTAGGGAGGGAAGCGAAGAAGGTGTTGAGATCAAAATGGTTATCTCTGAAGGTGTGGCTATTTTATGACTTGTATCGGAATGTGGTTTCTGGATACTTGTGTTGATAACACTTATTTTTGTCGAAATAGGTTGAAAACCTATTTATACAAGTCATGATTGAGCGCACCCTGATCTCGTAGGAAGTGGAGACAGTTAAGTAGTGGAGAAGTGAGGTTGTGTAAAAGGTGGTAACCATCACGTTTCCATCATGAGGGAAGACTGGTCAGCCTTATACCCACTACTCTCTTACTGTTGTTAACCGTCCGCCCTCTCATGACACTTTCTCGTAATGGGCGCATTACGCGCCGCACGTTATAAACCGCCAGACCAATACCCTAATGAACATCCCCCAGTTTGTGACATGTTAGATGTCTTGAATATTTTCGTGGAAAACATGTAGCAAGTTACTGAGTGGGTCTTGCCTAATTATTTTGACCAATCGCGCGCAAGCTAGGTGAGTAGTCATGTGTGACGAGCCAAGTCATGGGACTTGCCACAAAGAATAACATGTGATGCTATTAGGTTAAATAACCAAGTTATTTGTGAAGCCGATACTCATGAAATATCGTACATATTCGATGCATGTAAAACATCGCTTTTAAGAAAGCAACTCAAAATAATCGATGCATGTGAAGCATCGTTATATTGAGCATGTCTTGGTTGGTCGCGAAACCTAGTGTCTTAAAAAGAGCATGACCGAACACTTTTAGGAAGTTGCTGGGAACTATTTATGCATGCCAAAGGTAGGCCGGTCGGTCCCTATATGAGAGTGATGGATGGTAGCCATTTTGACATCCTATTGGTCGGTCCAAGTTAAATCTAGACCGGTTAAATTGGATGGCTGAGATGATTTGTGGCAGTTATTGGTTGCCGCTAGTTTATTTAAGACTCCTTCAAGAAGCGCGGCCAGCCATCTTTGGGTGATCATTTAGGAGACATATGGGCAGGTCGCGGCATGGCCGATTGTTCCTTATGGGGGGGAGGTGGCCAGGGATCATGGCCACATCTTGTTGAACGTCTAGAATAGGAGCTATGCCGGTTAATTCATCTGGCGAAGTTGGGTGACCGAGATGATTTGCGGCATTTAATAGCTATCGTTGATTCAACTTAGATTTTAAAAGGCCATGTGGCCAATCCATTTTGGGCCAACGTTTTTTAGTGTTGTCGGGTGCTGGGAGCTACTCGATTGGACAACACAATAGCCGGGCCGCTGGTGAACGTATCCGCTCCTTGTATGTTGATTAAGGTTGGATCTAGGCCGATCAATCCGGCTGGCGAAGTTGAGCGGCCAAGATCGTTTTGCGACAGTAATATATTGCTGCTAACATAAATTTTGGGTTTTGTAACCCGTGCGGCTAGCCTACTTTGAGCAATCGGTTTGGTGCGCTCCTGACATGTCGTGGGTAGTTTGACTGGCCAGGGATGGAGATGGGTTGCTGGCGAGCATACCGACACCTCGTTGGCCATTCAAAACAAAATCTAAGCTATCCAATTCGGCTGGCAAAGTTGGAAGGATGCGATGAGTTTGAGACTGCCATGGCCAGTCTTAACTCGTTGAACTTCTTTTCAACAGCGCGACTAGCCTAGCTACGGCTATCGATCAGGGATGTTGCTAGCGGGATAAGAGGATTCTGATTGGCTGGAATGGCAGTGGGCCCGCCGGTGGACATTATGAAGTTTGCTTGGTCTCGCTGAGAAGAGGCCAAGCTCATTGAGTTGGCCGGCCAAATCGTGTGGCCGTGATTGTTTTAAAACTGACATGGGTAGCTTATATTAAATTCCTTAAGGAATTAGGTGCGTCGACCAAACGACTTCCAACTTTAATCAAAAGTGCGTTTGGCGCATTTAAAGCGATCTGATTGGTCGATGCGAAAGGGGGGCCATCAGGCAATAATATGGGGCGTGGCCGGCCAGTCAAGTAGTGTGGCCGCGCCTCCTTTTGTTGCTGCTTTTATTTGCCGCAGTTTCTCTTACTTCTTGTTTTCTACTTTTGGTAGGATTTTGCTCCTACTAATCCATGGCGGATCAATTTCCTAGCTTGACTAGGTTTAGTTTCGACCAACAGGGTTCGAGATATTGCGGAGGCCGCAAAAAACCTAATTTTTGCAAAGTAATTAAGTTACAATTTGAATCTTGTGAGTTATCACAAAATTGATCAAATTTGGTGAATTATGTGTGTTGACACAAAATTCTTTATTATCAGAGAGCAGCGTGCTTTCCGTCTGAGTACTTTTATGCAGACCTTAATCTTGATACTTCGGGAAATTCATGCTACTCAGCTGCGAGTGAACACTAATTGTCATGTCATATCAATATTAAGGGTTCAGCCGAGGAACATAGCACAAGAAAGTACTCAATAAGCCATACATTAATAAATAATGCAAGAAGGAGGTTAAAATTTATAGAATATTTGGGATTGTTGCTACATGCACCATTCTAGATAAATTTCATATAAATATATTGAATTGCTCAATACATGTCTCTTTGCAGAATGACGGCACATTAAATACATGGTTTTATAATTTTAACCCTGAACCAAAAACCACCATCAACAATGTGTACACCCCTCAGAGAGAGTGCGCAAAATTAAGCTCTCAAAATATTATGTGTTTTTTAAGGATGCCAAATCAAGCAGTCAGACATTTACAAAAAAGATGAATGCATTGATAGATCGTAGAATCCTATTTAGGTTCTTATTTAGGCACTACCTTAAGGAGGATAACCTAGAATAATAAAAAGATTAACAATTAATGAGGCGATTCTGTCGCCGCCTCTTCATCTTCTAAAAAATAGCCAGTAACCACCAAAAACAGTTTATAACCACCGAAATATGACCAGTAACCACCGCCTCCGACGGTGATGGATACTGGGAACCTCCATTAAAACAATTTCAATACTTCTCTTCATGATAGTTAAATCCTATAAATCCCGTCTCATCAATTTCTAAGACACATATACCTCTTTTGTGACTGAGACTCCTTTGTTTGATTGATTCCAAGACACCTTTCCTGATAACTGGATCTGATTTCTATGACACCTAAGACCTCTGTGCTACTGTTTCTTAAACACGTTCAGCTACTACTTTTGGTTTGAAGACTTGTATCAATTTTAGAGACTCCTTTGCGATTTGATCTGGAGTATTCTATAGCTCCGGCAACCCCCATACTCCGTCTTCTTCTCCCTATTACTTTTTCCTTTAAAGTCTTTGTTTGTTTTTTGGTTCCTGATAGTGCTAACAGTATTTAATTTGATTAATTTCCCTTGTATTTTACCAATCAGAAAGTTTCTTTTGAATTTTGGTTTGTGCCTCAGGGATTTGATTTCTAGATCTGTTACTACAACGTCTTTTACCCTCTTTTTAATTTGTTAATTTTTAACTGTTAAGCTTTCTTTGATTTATGTCCGTTCTAGCTAATTTATATCTTTCTAGTCATATCCATTGATTTTTGTCTAGAAAGATTTTTCCTCATCTCTGATATTTTCCCTTTGTTCTTTTTCTAAGTTTTCTTGGCAGATTTATGAAGTTCTTTAAATTTTGCAAAGGAAAAATTAAATCATTGCCAAAACTAATGTATTCTAGTCTGATTACAGGTACCATGTGTTATAATTGGAAAAAGAAAAAGGAAACATTTGAGGAAACCAGAGATTCAAGGAAACTCACAAATCATTTTGCTGTCCCACTCTAAGGTGAATCCTGTAAGTTTTGAGAAGGAAATGAGTCTGGAAGGTGAATTAACAATGGAGAACTTGGAAGCTTTGGATCCCAACCCTGTGGCCGAGGTAAGTACAAACCTAAATCCCAATTTCATATTTTCACATAGAATTCTCAAAATAAAAACTAGATTAGGTATGAAACACAATTATACTTTATTCTTTCAGATTAATATGATTGAGTTCTCCTTCTATATCTTGCATGATCTGAACACTAAAACTAAAAAAGGAATGAATCACATTTATCAATCATCTTGCCTGTGTTATATGAATGATTTTGTTATGTATGAATTCAATGGGTATGTCTTACATGAATTAGAGTATCCTGTAGTGTCGTACTTTTGGCAGTTCGTCAAAATGATTGCTTGGAACTGCCAAGGCTTAGGAAACATACCTACTATAAACAGCCTAACTGATATTTTAAACAAAGAAAATCTGGACTTAGTTTTCTTATCAGAAACTAAACAACAAAATAGCGAAATGAAAAACATAATGCGAAAAGTAAATGTTTTCAATTTCTGGCTTGTCCAACCAAGAGGTACTGCAGGTGGACTGTGTTTAATTTGGAAAAACACTATGAATATAAATATTCTCAATTACGCCCATAATCACATAAATGTCGAAATAATTAACTCTAATAATAATATAAACTGGATTCTAACATGTTTCTACGGCAGTCCGTATACTCCTCTTAAAGAAAAGTCATGGAACATTATAAAGCAAATGTCGACTTCAGTATCCTCTCCCTGGATTATAATTGGGGACTGTAATGTGGTTCTTCATGAACAAGAGAAAAATAACACTCACCCTTTTAACCAGGGTGAAGCTGACATATTTAAAAATATTATAAATAACTATGGCATTCTTGATTTAGGTTTCACAGGCTATACTTATACTTGGAACAACCATAGGTCAGGATTAGGCTTCCTTGAAGAAAGACTAGATAGGGCACTGGCGCATAATGAGTGGAATATAAATTTCCCTAACTCTAGTATTAGACATTTGAACCCCCTAACTTCTGATCATGTGCCAATTTGCCTAAATACTCACAATATATGGAACGATGGTCCAACTCCCTTTAAATATTTTGGAGATTGGATGAAACACGATGAATGTAAACCTCTTATTCTCGATTGTTGGAACAACAATGTCCAAGGTTCGCATGCTTTTAGCCTTGTTAAAAAACTGAAAAATGTAAAGTATACTCTTAAACCTTGGAACAAAAACACCTTTGGTAACATTAGAACAAACGTAGAATTGACTAAGAAAAAGTTAGGTGTAACTAACAGAAGACCAAACTATCTAGAAAAAACTTTTGATTTGTCAAATCTAAATTCAGAGCTCAAAAATTGGTATAGTATTCTTAAAAAATTCTGGAAGGATAAAAGTAGAGATCAAAATCTAGCCTTAGGTGATAGAAATATGAAATCTTTCCATAGTAAAGCTAAACAAAGATTTAGACGAAATAGAATTGAAACACTGAAAAATAAAAATGGGGACTGGCTTAATAGCAGAGAGGATATTGCTGACTGTATCTCAACTCACTTCAGGGAAATCGCGACCACTGTTAATCCTAACATAGACAGACACATGATAGCTCTAATCCCTGAATGTATATCGACAAGTGACAATGAAATGCTACAAGAAATCCCTACAAGAACAGAAATTAGAAAAACGCTTTTTAGTATGGAACCAAACACTAGTCCAGGTCCAGATGGTTTTCCCCCAGTTTTTTTCTAGCAAAACAGGGATATCATAGGAGAAGATCTAACTAAAATGGTACAAGCTTTCTTTAGAACTGGTCACTTGTTAAAGGAAATTAATGCAACCTTTATCTCCCTAATCCCTAAAACATTGAATCCCACAACCCCGGACGAATTCAGACCAATAGCCTTAGGAAACACTATTTACAAAGTTATCTCTAAACTAATGGCAAATAGAATGGAAGGAATGCTAAGTAGGATTATATCCCCATTTCAATCGGCCTTCATCCCGGGGAGACAAATTTCAGATAATATAACAATTGCGCATGAACTAATCCACACTATGAGAAGAAAAGAAGGGGAAAATGGTCTAATGGGTCTAAAAATTGATATGTCGAAAGCCTTTGATAGAGTAGAATGGAAATTTCTTATTGCAATTATGAAAAAAATTGGCTTTTCTGAATTTTGGTGCAATTTAGTATTTCAATGTATCTCTTCTATTATCCTGGCAGTATTGCTAAATGGCTCTCCAACTGAATTTTTAAACCTTCTAGAGGTCTGTGGCAGGGAGATCCTATATCCCCTACCTTTTTCTGTTTTGTATTGAATCTTTATCTAGAACCATCATACATGCTGAATCGATTGGTCTTTTAAAGGGAATAAAAATATGCAGAAATGCTCCGTCTGTTAGTCACCTGTTGTTTGCCGATGACTGTTTAATCTTTTGTGAGGCAAATAGAACTACTAGTAATAACTTAATTAAAATTTTCTCTGATTTTGGAGAGGCCTCGGGGCAACTAATAAATCTTAATAAGTTCGGTGTCTTATTTAGTCCTAGAACAGACCCCTCTTTGAAGTTAGAGATACAACAGATCTTAGGAGTGAAAGCTATTCCCTTGGATGATAGATACCTAGGAGCTCTTCTATTTACGAATAAATCTAAGATTAAAAGCTTTGAACCATTAGTTGAAATAATGCTTAAATGACTAGTTGGGTGGAATGGTACAGACCTTAACACTGCTGGGAAATCTGTCATGATAAAAACAGTTACCTCTTCGCTAACTGTTTACCAAATGAACTGTTTTAAAATTCCTTAGGAAATCTGTAAAAAAACTTAGCAATATACAAAGAGATTTTTGGTGGGGAAAGAATGAAAAAGGAAAAAATGACCAAGGAAAAAAGGGCGTATACTTAAAAGCTTGGGAGGCAGTTTGCAAGTCTCTAACTGAGGGTGGTATGGGGTTTCAAAATCTAGAAAATTTTAATCTTGCTATGTTGGCAAAAATGGGGTGGAGGTTGAAGGAAAATCCTGATTCTCTTTGTGCTAAACTTCTAAAAGATAAATACTATTCTGATACCGATATTCTCCATATGAAAACTAAACCAAAACAGCGAGACAATTGGGTATGGAAAGGTATCCTAAATGGAGTGGAACAAATTCAGAAGTATTGCTTCTGGAAAGTAGGTAGAGGAACTAGGATTAACGCCTGGAAAAATCATTGGATACAAGGAATAAATCCTCCAATACAAAAACCTGGCACGGGAGCGGAGAATATCACATTAGTGAGTCACCTGATTACTGACAGGCAAACTTGGGACATGGATAAGCTGAGAAATTGTTTTGATCAAAATACTATAAATCATATTCTCAAAATTAACCTATCCCTTCAAGACGAAGATACAGTCGATTGGGCTCTAAACTCTAAAGGTAACTTTACGGTAAAATCCATGTATAACAAAATTAATACTACGGGTGATAATAGCAAGGATTGGAGCAAAATTTGGAACCTGAAAGTCCCCCCCCTCTGTCAAGACGTTTGTCTGGAAAGCAGCAAACGTTATCCTTCCTAATAGTGTGAGGGTAGCTGCAGTCATTCCACATATAAACACTACCTGTACTCTTTGCAATGATGGTGAGGAATCTCTTACTCACCTTTTTCTGACCTACAACTTTGCCAAATAGGTTTGGATGCACTTAAATTTTAGTATGGACTATGTGGTTGAAAGTAGCATTACTTTTCATGGTTGGTGAAATTCCTGGTTCTCTAATACTGATAGAAATGGTTTTGTGTTGAAATGACCTGAATTTTGCAGCATCATTACATGGCATATATGGAAATCCAGGTGTGATTGGGTTTTTATAAAAGAAAAACAAAATAGTGCGGTTACAGCGAACAAGATAGTTAAATTTATAAATAGCATCTCTAGAATAGCAGACCCAAACTACAACATGAATCAAAATTTGTACTACAATCCTATGAATGACGACTGTCTCAATATTTGTACTCCTGAAAATAGAAAGATGGAAAAAAATTGGTTTATAAATTCAGCATAGCCCTGACTATGATGAATCCTACTTCTTCTTCTGGTATTGGTATAACTCTCACTGACTATGCAGGTTTCACCATTGAAGTCAGGGGATCTACCTTCAACTGCAAAACTAGAGAGGAGTTAGAAAGAAGAGGAACAGAAACAGCTTTCCACTGGGCAACGGAATGGAGTGGTCACGAAGTAGCTTTTCACAGTGATTCCTTGCCTACTTTGAAGCTGCTCAAAGGAATGTATGTTGAAGCCAGGAAAATTAGATATTCTATTAGTACTGATTTCCAAAGAAACAACTTGGTCCTAATTAATTTTAAAATTTCAGAAATTATGTTAACTCCTAGATTCAATGTAATGTGGGCAGCGAATACGGTAGCCTATTGTAACATCTTTAGTCTCCAAAACTGTTGGAAAAGAGAGAACCTAGGCCATCTATTAAGCTTTTTCAATTCGCAGTACTTTAATGACAATATATCTTGGTCGAACCCTGTCCCGATCATGATTAGAAACTTGAATATGTAATGTTAGAGGGTTCCTTCCTCTTGTTTTATGAAAAAAAAAAAGATTAACAATTACAAAATTACCTCTCTTTTCAAAAAAGAAACAACCAAGTCAACTTCAGGTTCGTTTTGGATTTTGAAATAAATCTATCTTTTTTAATAAGAAAAGAAAATTCACTAAAAATAAAATTCTACATAGTTATAGTATCCTTAGCAAGAGCTGAAGACAACCAGTGGCATATTTTTCTATCATTCTATCTTACTCGGATTTGACAATGAGTTTTCACGATTATATCCGCTCTATTATTGGCTTCACGATAGATAAAACTACATTTCCATGTGACAAAACTTCTAAGCTAATACACACTATCCTGAATTACGTTTGTAGTGGTCCACTTCTTTTTTTCCATTTATAGCATTAATAACTCTTAGACTATCTGTTTATAGGTGTAAATGGTTGATGCGCTTTTTTTAGACCATATAATTGCTTTCGTAGCTGCCAATGCTCCTGTCTATTCTGGATCTACTTTTTTGGATGATGACTGATAGACGCATTTATGTGTCTATTTTCATCTCTATTGTGTATATTGTTAGTACCCATTTTTGTACTTATTTTGGTATTTTATCTCTTTGTAGGTGTTTTTGGAGAAATAAGCTTTTGCGGCGAAATTGGCTCGAAAAGTTGATAAATGCAACCCAAGGGACGAGTGTTATGCGGACTCCAGCAATGGATAAGGGGCGACTATTGGATAAGGGGTAACCTTTCCCATTCACGTTCAAATTCTGTTTTTGCCGGGAAACCAAAACCAAAACAGAAAACATGTTTCTGGCAGTTTTGGTGGTAGTGATTTGGAGGAGTTTGAGGTCGACTAAACCTCTGATTTTCATAGGATACACTCCTTATGGGTCTAGGAATCTAATATGGGTGTTGAAATCAATTAAACTGGGCTCAATCGACGGATTTTTATCTCAACAACAAAATATGGAAAGTCACGTGTGTGACCTGTTTTAGGAAATTTTAGAGAGATTAAAGTGCTATAAACCTTCCCAATGATTGGTATCTATCTAAGGAAGAGTTTAGAATCAAAAGGAAAGCTCAGAAACGCATATAAATTCTAAAACAAGAAATTACCGCAACCTTGCCATGAAGAGAAAGAAAGAGATTTTGGAGAGATTTAATCGCTCTTTTTGATATAAATAGATTGGTTGGGTCATATAGAAGGAGGGTCGAAAGTTAGGGAAAGTTTAGAACACGACAGAGCCGAGAAATCAAAGGTGCAGGAACCCGGGTTCTGCTGCTGCTGCTGAAGAAGACGAAGAACATTGACCCACACAGAACAGTCGCAAAGAAGTATCGTTCTTCAACAGCAGAACACAGTTATCGTTTATAAACAGCACTTCAATTGTAACGGTGACTTCTGTAACGACTATAAAGCGTTGCAGATTCGCTGTATTATTATTTCTCTTCAATAAAAACACCTTTTGAGCCATGATTTATTCTTTTGAGCGTGTTTTAACCATGAAGAGCTAAACCCCAACACTGGGATGACGGAGGAAGCCCTATTTCACGCATGTGGTAATTCTAATAATTCTTTTATGACTATTTGCATTGATTTTTAATTGATTTATGATTTTTATTGAATGGGTGTGATTTCGTTTGATGACGTATGCTTGGTCTATGTATTTTTGATACATCATGCTTTTGATTTACAGTCATTGCTTTTCAAAAATCTACTTTTGGCAAAGAATA
Organism: Papaver atlanticum; assembly: GCA_023531105.1. Taxonomy (NCBI): domain Eukaryota; kingdom Viridiplantae; phylum Streptophyta; class Magnoliopsida; order Ranunculales; family Papaveraceae; genus Papaver; species Papaver atlanticum. The sequence continues at coordinate 1,725,078 of JAJJMB010005149.1, forward strand.
AGAGTACATATTTTTAATATTTGAGCTATAATTGCATGGAATTATTATTTGAATCACATGAATGAAATTTGGTGGAATCCTGAATCCCAGTAACTCTCGCACCCTTTGTAATATTTTTGTATATATTTTTATTAAATTTAAAAACTCGAATCTTCACAAGTCTTAGAGTTCGAATCCTATTTACCATTACTACTACATCTTTGAAAATTACACCAATGACCTTCTAGTTAGCTCCATGGATTGTACCTGCACTATCACATATGATTAGATCAATACCAGCAGCAATGTTTTGTTTGATAAATGCTGCATCAAAATTCAACTAAGTATATGCCGGCGGATCAGGTTTACTCCATCTGCAATTTTCCCGATTAGCTGATTATTTTTTTCTGACTCTCTAGGAGGACCTTGTATCCTACCTAAATATGAGATATTATGTTCATTATGGCTATCCGCACATAGTCAAAATTTATAGAGCATTTATTTTTCTAGACATGCCACATAGTGGAACATATGTTTTGAGAATGGGTGGTATTATTTGTTTTGAATAACTGGATCAAACCAAGATTTTACCCATCGATGAACGTTGTTCCCCTTTAACATCCGTAAGGTATTAACGTCAATACCATTCATCACATTTCTAATAAGGGTACAATCCAAAAACAAATGTTAGGCAGTGTTAATATAATTCTGGCATAAAGGGAAAATATTATCAGCATGAGAGTTAAATCTTGTGAGCCTGTCTTTAGTAGGAAGACATTGGTACATAAATTTCGATAAGAAGTATTGGACTCTTATGGGAAGATTGGTTTTCTACAGAGTTTTTCGTGTCAGGATCAAAATTGCAATGGGTTGAGCTTTATCCTAAATAGCCTCATATGCAGTTCCACCGGAAAATTGACCACTAGCTAATTGCTTCCATCTGATGATGTATTTACCTGTGAGAGCAATCCTAATATCAAAGATTGGATTTATAGTTTGAGTGTCAAATAAAGCATGTAAAGTATCTGATTTCCAAGTTTTTTGTGCCAAGATCAATCAAACAGGCTACTTTATTTATATTGGCTGACACAAAGTTAGACTTAATTAGGAGGATAATCAAGGAGTGAATCTAATTGTCTGTCCATATGGAGATGCGATTCCCCTCACCTACCTCCAACAATAATATTCTTTAATGATATCAATGTCATCACAGATACCCCTCGAAACCCAAGAACCATGTTTATTTTGCCGAAGGATGTAACTTCAATTGGAGTTACGATAGTAATATTTCGAAAACTATAAAAACTTGGAGTCATAATTGAGGTGATGAAATACTTGACTGTATATGGAACAACTTACCGGTTGCAATATGGTGGTGCATTTGGAAAGAAAGGAATTTTAGAATTTTCAATCACAAAAAGAGAAATTTGGAAAGTCTAATTCGAGATATTAAGATGCAAGCTTATTTTTGGGCGGAGTCAAACACCAAAATGTTGGGTTTGACGGCTAACATGGTGATATCTTTATGGGACTCGTATTTTTATCTGCTGCTTTGAGTTGGATATGTGCCTTTGGTGTTTGCTTTTATTGTTTTCAATTGGCTCTTTGTTTTTTTTCCTTTTCTCTGGGTGATCGTTTCCAAAAATTAGTCTCCTTTTTTTTTTGTCGGTTGTATTTATTGGGTTAAGGTACCCCCATTAAGTACCTTTTTTCCTTCAATAAATCCTTTCCTATTGACCGATCATAAAAAAAAAAAAACAATTGAGAGGGTCGGAGTTACAATAGTACTTATGTCTAAGAATAATAGCCCAAAGAAAATAAGGATTCGTTATCATCTTCCAAGCTAGCTTTGCAAGCAGATCTCGATTGAGAATTGCAGATTGCCTAATATCAAACCACCTAAATCTTTAGGTAAAGCAATGTGGTTCCATTTTTTTTTATGTGGAAACCTTTGTTACCTTTTTTTTATTCCACCAAAAGTCATTTTGAACTGTATCTATTTTGTTTGTCATCTCTTTAGGCATTTTAAAGATAGTCATTTGGTGGATAGCTAGAGTGTTTAGAACTGACTGATTAAGAGTGTTCTTACCTGGTTGGCTGAGAAACTTAGAACTCCATATAGATAACTTATCTTTAAATTTGTATAACAGAAGAATGAAAGGTTGGATTTTATTTCTTTGGAGTAAGAGAAGAACTCCAAGATACTTATCCTGCAAAGCCATTTTCTTAACATGAAGAGTATTAGGTATATCATTTTTGACGAAATTATGGACTTTGTAACTAAAAGTTGTCCCACAATTGTCAAAGTTTACAGATTGACCAGAAAAGGGACAAAATTGCTCAATAATGTCAGTTAAAGCTCTAACTTCATTTGTCTTGGCCTTTGTGAAGATCAAACAACAAAACTAAGTGGGAGACAGATAGTGAGTCTTTAGTTACCTATATGTTGTAAATATGACCATTCTTTTCTACATTAGCTAGTGAGGAGATATGAAGGCACTTCCTATCTCAGACCTCTTTGAGGTTTATACATTCCACTGGGAGAACCATCCAATAATGTAAAAGTAGCAATGGTAGAAACACATTGATTGATCATTAGACACCAATCATTAGAAATGCCAACGGATTTCAAAGAAAGAATTAGGAAATTCGACTCTAATCTATCAAACGCTTTGGACATGTCAAGTTTGGCAGCCATCCAGATTCGGGTGCGTTTTAACGAACATCAACTAGTTGAACCTCATTTTTTGACTGAGTTTTAATGAAAGAAGATATCAAAATGGTTAAGGTTTGAAGAGGTTTCATCTTTTGTTTCTTTTTTGCTTGAAAAGTTATTGGAATTTTTCTATATTTTAATGAAAAATAAGAATATTTTATATTTTCATAAAAAATATAAGAAAAAAGACTTTGATCCCAATTTTTATGCGAAAATAGAAGTTTTCACTTAACTTACTAAATTATATTATGAGCATATAAGGATCACCATCCATTTTTTCATGATTTATATGGGCTGATACTAACTCTACTAAGGGATGATACCAGTCCACCGATCCAATGGTCAGGATCGTCTGGATCTTTTTGTCCTATATGGACTGGCATCATCCCTTAGTAGAGCTGGTATCAGCCCATATAAATCATGCATTTTTTACCATGCTTCAAAAACAAAAAACAAAAAACTTTTATTCTAGCAATATCCCTATCTTATCTTATTAGGTAGTCGTTAAAATGAGAGGAAATTCATTAAAGCTAGCAACATTGGTAATAGGGGTAGCAGATTACTGGAAGGCACCAAATACTATATAAGACAAACTGAAAAATGTTTTGTCTTATATGGTATTAGGGCGGGCGTGTTAGTCTGTTGGTTACATTGTTGTTTACGTCTTACTTTAGCTAGAATTTCATATTTTTTTTCCTCGTTTTGTTGCAGAGTACTGTTGTTATCTATTTATTGGTTTGATCAATAAAGAAGAATTTATTGATCAAAGGAAGAGGTACAAAAGGTTTGAGATAAGAAGAAGAAGGAAAGCGAAACAATAGCAAAAAACAATCATCACTTGTGGATAGTAAAGTTACAAAGTCTTTAAATGCCAACCAAGTAAAATATTGAGTATTTGATGGAGTCTATTGGCTGAGTAGCTGTGCTTGTCTTTGAGTTAAAAATCCTTGAGTTTCTTTCCAGTCAAAGCTTTCAGACCATCGCAGCCAAAAGGAAGTTCCGCATAAGATTGGGTTGCTTTTAATTGATGTAGACGTATTAACTGCTGAAATATGAAACACATTAACCATGAAGATATGAGGTTGGTGATGAAACATGATATTCAATAGTTCACATTCTAAAGATCATCAATCATGTAGTTAACAATTGTAGTTTTCCACCGCAGTACAGAGTTCAATCCTATGCAGTAAGTTAACCTCTTAGTTTTCCTTGATGATTTGTTCAGTCTAGGTAAACTGGAAAGATGGGCCATGAGTTTTGTTTGTCCATCCTCAACAGCAAAATGTAGAAACTGTAACATTTAAATCAATTATCCACGAACCAAGACCAAAAAAAGGAAACCATTATTTTTCTAGTTGGGTAAGGTTATGCAATATTAGTTGCTAAGTCATCAAAAAATATCATTTTAACCAACAAATGCCTTACTGATGCTGATGCCTTCTTGTACAAAGAATTTGATCTATTCGACATGAACATCACTCTTTACATTATTAGTTGTCTGCAAAAAAAACTAACTTAAAAGCCTACATACTGAAACATCATCAAAATCAATCCAGCCTACCACTGTTATGTTCATCAGAGAAAAGTACATAATTCAAGATTTCACGCAAGTCATGTTAACATAACCTATCTGCTGGAATGCAATTCATTTTAACCCATCAAATATTCATGAGACTACAGCGGCTCAGCCGCTGCAGTGGACGTGTTGTTGCTTATGGCTTTGTGAGCTCTGGCCCTGACCCTGCTACCGTTGGGGAGCATATTTCCTGGCTGGGTAATACAATATTTCCTATCTGCATGGGATGGAAGTAAAGTGGATTCACTAAGAAAGAAAGAGACATTTGGAGATGAATAAAATTTTTGTAACAGTGTCATTACCAGGAAATTATAAAATTCAAAACCCTAATAACCACTGCCGATGATACTAACCTGTTGTCTAAAGTTGATTGTGGCTTGAGACACCAAATGTGAGGCAGAGAGGAATCATCTGGTAACGGATCATTAAAACCCACTTAAGAAAACATTCCTCAAGATTTGTGCGCCATGTAATCACATATGTAAAAACAATATCCAAATGAATGAAGACAACATGAATTTTTTTTATGTTCCAGGTACAATGAATTAGGAACGGGAAGACATTAAACAAACCTAAGAAAACATATGTAACTAAAATAATCCGTGCCTACGTCTATGCTGGCTATCAAATTCATTTAGAATTTAAAAAGATGTATCGCTGAATACCCAATTACTGCCTCACCATACTTTCACATGCTCCGCTATAAATACTGCGTGTTACTGATGGGATTTCTGAAAATTGAGCAGACATCAATAGATTCGTTCCTTTGTTTAGTAGCATATTCAAGTTACTGTACGACAGAAACCGGTAAAGGAAAAAAACATACTTTCTCGTAGAATTTCAATAAATAGAACCTATCACATGTACACATGAATATCAACCTTACGGTTATAACTAAACAAAGAATTTTGGAAACCAAATACCCAATTGAATAATGGACTTCATCGAAATTAAAAAGACACCACATCACCAGCATAATGTAAACTAAAATGTAAGTATGCCATCCAATAAAAACATAATGTAACTGATGAACAAATAATTCGACGTGCTATAAAAACTACGACAAAACTAATCTAACGCAGTATACATAGGCCAAAGTCTATGCATTTTGTTACACTACCATTTGAGCACCAAAATTGTTTGTTCATAAAATCATATAAAATAAATAAATACAGACACTCCCATTTGGGTTCAATCTCATTCTTACCTTCAGAATGATCTACCTATATTTGCATTCTCACTTGTTGACCTGTTACCTTTGATTTTGTTGCTGCCCAAAAAACCTGTTTTACGAAAAAAAAATATATGTTACTACTTGTTATTATGGGTAAATGAATGAATTTCTTCCACCAAAAGTAGCAAAAACTAATTAAAATAAACTTTAAAGAGCTTGATCTGTAAACGCTATGAATTGACAATTCGTAGTACTGCTCAATTTATAAAAACCTATGAATTGCACTACAACCACACTAAATATCCAAACAAAAAAACCCACTTTAGAATCAAATTATCATTATAAGGAAGTTCCACTATTAATTGCAAAATGAGTTCGAAATTACCTTTCTAAGAAGGAGAAGTTCAACCATAATGCAATTCCGCTCCCTTCAAGTCTTCTACTTTCAGGATAGTGTTGCACAATAGGCTTTCCATAGTGCACATATACTACAATCCAACAGATATGGCCAAACACAGTGGAAGAAAGAGTCATACACATTATTTGATGTAAGTACATATAAAGCACTAAAGATTTCTCAAATTTCCAGCTGAAGTGGTTCAATCTCCAAAATCAAAAACACATTAAAAAAATAAGTAGAACTGAGAAGTCCAAGTTAGAGTACTCTTACCACGATAAGATACTTAAAACCGAAGTTCTAAGCTATCAGTAGTATTCACCTAAAGTTCAGTATGTCCAATGGATTCACCTCGTCCAATATGCTCAAAAAAAAATTAAAAAAAATTCACTCATCTACGAAGTAAAATTGAAGTCATCTATAAGTACAAATCATTATAAGAATGAGAAATCATTTCAACCTTAATCCGTGCATACCATTATTATATCTTAAAAAGAGATCAAAATAAGCTTAAACATATGCAATTACATAGAAATATCATTACCAAAAATATCTTCTCAAGATTGAAAAAGGGGTGAAAAATCTGTCCTCATTTTGGCTCATAACTCAGATGACCTGTATGACACATGCTCCCTGTAGTATTGTAGTATTGGGTGATAAAAGGTATCAGATCCCAATCCTAAACATCCACAGTTTGTGCGTTATGCACCTGAGAGGAATCATTTCTTAAACATCTCGAACGGCTGTGTAATCCTTTGCGTTAAGAATTAGGTTTAATTGTTTCAGGGAAAAGAGAACTTCTCGTGTCATAAAAAGTTAAATCTTATATAACATACTTTGGCAACGGTTCCTTAACCATGGATTTACATTTTGTGTGACCATAGTTACCGACATCACCAATTATTTGCACTTAGAGCAACAACAAAACCAATGCTAAAGGAATTCATTTGGCGCAGACGGTACATCATAGAAACCCCGAACACTACAATCTTGGTTGGTTGCTTTCTTACTGAATTCTTCACTCCAATATTCGCGACTTGAGAAGGGATGCACCAAGACACATCAAACGTCTCTGCAATCAAGCACCATAGATTTACATGATTATGCCATTAAGTATAGAAATGACATTTAAATTTCTAACAGTAAGCATCTTCTCAAGTGTACCGTTGCAACGTTGAGAGCTCTAAATGAATCAGTAGCTTTTAATAAGAAATGTTCACCGACCTGTTGAGAGTTCACCCAAAAACTAATGTTTAAAAGATCAGGGATATCCATAAAGCAAATAGCATCAAAATATGTAAAATTCCTCCATTACTTGTGCCATTAGAAATTCTTATGAATAAGTAAATAACAATACTCACCTTATCACTCATCTGGCTTGGATCATAACGTTACTCTGCCGAAACTAATTTTCAAGCTTTTTCTCAAACATTGGAAGGAAATAAGTACTCTTTCCCCATTGACAAATCACCTTAAATCACCAAAACTATATAAATAATTATGATCATAGAACTCTTTAGAATCACACCTAAAGAAGACGACCTAATCTTATACAATATTGAATAAGTATAGATAAAAAAATTTTTGAATGGAAAGCTCAAATAAACCCTAGAATTGAATGGAAAGCTCAAATAAACCCAAAGAAGTCAATTACATCCCCGTCTAGAATTGGAAATAAATAAATAAATAAAAACTGCAGAAATCGGATCTCCATGGACGGCGACTTGTGATTATCGAAAAGTGGATGTTGCACGAGATATCGAATGATGAAGCACACATAATTTCTAGATTCTTGTTCAATGTATCATTTAACTTTGATCGATTTTTTCTTTTAATTTCAAATCCATCAAAAACGATTGGATTTCTTCTTTCTAGATACGCCTAACAACACTTCTCAATTTTTGTTCCTAAAATGCAGCTACAACAATTAGGTTGACTATTCCTTTTTTCTAGTAAAAGATTAAAAAAAAGGTAAAGGGAGTATCATCTTCTTAATTATCAATAAACGATTCATAGTAATCAAAAACAGATTCTTCAGAAGAAATGGTGGAGCAAAAACAATAATAATCAAAATTTGTATATGTAATTAGCAAAATTCTTTTGATGGAATTGAGCTTAAGAAATGGAAATAATATGGATAAGCTTTTATTGATCAATTACAACATGCACATAGATAGAAGAAAATAATGTTTAAATATTGGAAATGGAAGAAATATATACAGAAACCACTTACAGCTATGGCATGATTCAACACAGATCCAAAATCATCTCTTGAATTGAACTCGAATGAAGAAGTCGAATGACTTTCTGCAAGTGTAAAACTCTCTGCCTCCCTCTTTCTCTCTGCTAATGGTGATCTTCCAAGTAGACGTAAATGGAAGAAGATGAAGGAGAAGAGGCATTAGAGAAAGGCGTTTTATTTTGCAAGGAAATAAAACCAAAAAGACGTGTGAGAGAAGCGTTTCATGAGAATACCACAGCCGTGGATTTATGTCTTGCGAGATGAAATCTGGACCACCACTTATATAGGCTAAGTTATCCAAACTGTGCTATGTATTCTTGATTTGATACGCTTCCAATAGTCCGATACCTCTATTAACAGCCATGCATTAAAGGCAGTTGCCCTATTACATTTTGAAAGTTGTCAGATGGGCTTTCCAACAGAACCTCTTCGAATTTTGTTTAGTAGAAGGTGAAGTCTGTGACACTGAAGCTACAAACAAGATTAGTCCGACAGTAAACGGAAGACTCAAACATCATCAATTGAGGACTACAGATACTCTTTGTCCTGATTAGATTAGGGGAGGATCCAATGACATGGTTTGACTGATATTTATATGACATTTCGGCATCATTTTTCTTGATATTTAGATGACATTTTTCTTGATATTTAATGGTATATTCCTCTTTCAAAGATCTACCTTCCTACAAAAAAAAATGAGTGCTTTCCGAGACGTATAAAGCCACCGGGCACCATTTCCAATTTCAACGGTTAAAGATCAACGATTGAAATTGGAAGTGGTTCATGGTGGCGTTATACGTCTCAGAAAGCACTCATTTTTGGTATGAAGGGAGATCTTCATAAGAGGAGTATGTGATAAGAAAATTAGCTTCAAATTAACTGCCGTTTGAATTTGAGTTTCATAAAAAAAATGGCGCCGAAATATCATTCAAACCATGTCATTGGATCGTTCCCCATTAGATTAACAGATATGTATGTATAAGACTCCATTTGTATTTTAAGTTTTAGTTAATATGAAAAAAACTCTCAACTGCATATTCTAAGCTAAACATGTGAGATCTCATTATGAAGATGCAAATTAACTATATCTACTCAAAGTGTGTGATATTCTGCACGAAGACCTGACACATGCCATTACTTTATGTCAGCGTATTAAGAAAACTTAAAAAAGAATACGAATCTTCATCTGACCTTTAACCATCTAAATGAAAATTTGGAATCACCCTGCATTTCCTAAATTGGAGATACTAAAGCTTTGAAGACCTACTGATAGTCTGAGTTCTTTTTTCTACAAGTATTTTGATCTTCTCCTACAGCCACTATTTTCTACCTTTGGCATGTCATCAATTAGATAGCCCTGTGCTTCTTGTTCTTCTTCATTACTCTGTGAACCTTAATACTAGATTACCTCATTTTGTGCCGTTATCTTCATACAACTCTTTTCGTTGCTTACTATGGTGTCTCTCTTGGTCATGACCTTTGCACCTTTTCCTGATTATCCTCATTTCTTTGGACTCAATATCAACTCCCCCTCTTCTATTTCTTCAGCTCCATTGAGAACCATTACAGGTGAATAACCGTCTTCCTTTCTCTCATTCATAAACTTTGGTGATATAGGTGAAGGGTATGTTCTGCTATCACCAGAAACACTAGGATGTCCAGGCATGTCTGCATGAGTGCTTAGTTTACCAGAATTATCAGAAGTAGAATGTGATCTTGAAGTATACGAACTCCTATTTTTCAAACTTTTACTGGATGGTTTATCTTCTACTTCTCTAGAATTAACAGCCAGGTTAAGTGTGTCGTCGTCTACCTTATTATTTGGGGATAAGCTCCTTCTAGAAAAATCATTGTTGTCAACTTTGTTTTCCTCCATCAGAACACTTGTAGTACCGAGTGTTGGGGTTAAGCCCCTTCTAGAAAAATCATCTCTTGGAGCTGTTCTCATAGAACTCCTAGGACTATAGATTCTATTGCTGTTAAGGAGACTCTTCGATATCCTGCGCTCATTTTGAACTCTGCTTGGTTTCCTGTGTTGTGGTCTAGGTGATCGAGATCTACTGCGGCTGCGCTGAGGGGAACGAGAATCATCATGCTGGTGCCTCGAGGATCTTTTCCTGGCTAATGGAGATCTCCTCCTGCTGCTGCTGGTATACCTATCATGAGATTCCCTATCAACTCCTCTTTTATGTCTTGATTTTGTGTAATTCCTCTGATCATCGTGACGACCATGCGAACTTGGTTTTCTATGGCTCCGGCTTCTGAAGTCACTTCGAGAATATTCTTCCCTGCCACTATTTCTTGGCTTAATTGGAGATATGTGTCTTGGACGCAACGGAGATATGGACTTTGATTTTAGTGACGTGGGAGATGATGGAGCCCGTGAATGAGGTTTTCGTTCTGGTTGTTCCCTGTCCAAACAAGAAATGGCAAAGCAATCGCCTGGCGTAAATCCACTATTAGAAAAAGTAAAAAAAGTCAAAAAAAAAAGAAAAGAAGAAGATTGCAAATTTTTAAGGAAAGAATCAAAAAGCAGAATTAATAGCGGATCCGATCATATTGAACATAAGGGAGTGCATATCCAATTTAAAACAAAAGAAGAAGATTACATATCCTTCAGATAAAGAACCAAAAAGTCAAAATTTACAATTTACCTCATCACCCTGAGCACAAAGGAAACGGAAGAACTACCATGAAATAGTCTTCACCGTTGTCCATCAATTGGGTTCATATATTCCACCAAGTCCCATGCATTACATGGCCAGAACTTTGTTAAGTACAGAGTTGAATCATTGAGGAATGGATTCCCCAATTCAATAAGTGTGGCAGTGTGCAACATGATGATATAATTTTAGGACATACTGCTGACTGCTATTGAGACATCCCGAAGTCCAAAATTAGTTCTTGTAATATTAGTTACTATGTCGTATGACTATCTTAAGTATACTTACTTAACAGATAAAAAACAACTAGAGCAACTCTTTGTTAAGCAATTGGACCCTTCTGGTTTTATCTAGCAGTATGGGAATATTAAAAACAAGAATACAGGAAATTATCAACAGTGATAAACTGCTTCCAACACTAACAACTAAAAGAAGCTAACGACTAGCCATTCTTAACCAAGGAAAGATTCGAAAGTTCTCAACTTACGATAAGTAAGAAATTGCTTACCTTTTCCGCTTCAATTCTACATTTTTCACTTCAGGTGCATCACAGCGATCACACTTTTCATCATTCAAGAGTCTGCTGATGTCAGCAGCATGAGCTGCAGCTCGCTCAGCAGCCGCCTTGATGCTTATAGCAAGTGCATCTGCCTGTTGTTCCACATAGTTCACTTCAAGTACATTACTCTTTTCATCTTTTAAGAGACTGCAGATCTCAGCAGCACTAGCTGCGGAGCGTTCAGCAGCCGCTTTGGTCCTTTCAGCAAGTGAATCTGCCTGCTGTTGCGTTAACGTTAGCCGACTTACTATCAACTGATCAAACTGATACTGCTGCAAAGCTAATGAGTTACAAACATCGAATCCCACACCCATATCAGGCAAGGATAAACCTGGCACAACAAATCCTGGTGCGGAGTTGTTCAGACCACTCGGCGATTGTGAAGCAGATTCAGATGCCATATTGTTAAGTTCCATTGGTAATTTTCAATTACCAAAGCTCCATTGTGGAATACGACGCTGTTAAGAATTTGGGTAATAGTAAGAGGACAAAAAGGAATAGTTACTGCTCGTACCAGCTGACGCTTACCATCTGTTCGTAAAAATAACCACCACCAGCCTGGAATATTTGCTCTGAATTTTTGTCTAGTTTTTGCACTGAAACGGAAGTTTTGTGTTTTTTTTTTCTTTAACTTTTTTTCTGTGTGTTAGCATTACTAGATTTTGCACTGCAAGTTTTTGCACTTTAAATTTAATTGTGTTGGCATGAACTACTCCACAATAATTGAGTAGCTAATATGAGGCTCTGCCTTATAGTTAAATGTCTGATTGGGTGTTCTCTGTTTTTTTTTTCTGATGTCGGCCATTGTAACCAGGCAACAACTATACAAAACAGTGTGAAATTGAACATAAAAAATCACACAACACCATCCAGTTCACATCCATTTGGCTAAGATCAGCTTGAAAATTTCTGACGAAGTTGAAATCAACAAAACTATGATTGAACTTGTGCTTAAGCTAGACACATGTGACCCATATGTAAGTTTACAACCTGCAGATTTCTAAGTTTGCTTCATGTTAACTTATACTAGTTTTAGTTGGTGAATCAATGTAGTCAATGTGGTTAATTGTTGTATCATCCCCAAAAATAAATCTTGCCAACAATTGACGGCTAAACTGAAGCAAAAACCAGATAAAAAGCTAATTGCAACAAAAAATAGTCTGCAATAAAAAGCTATATTGAAACACAACAAGTCTTGGCAACAAATGTTGAAGCCTTGATTGAGCAAAAAACAAAAGAAGCCATTGAACCATGATAACAAGAAATCCGGTCTTCCTTAAAAACTGACAAAAAACAAAAAGTAACACGGCTGCACTAACCATTAAAGTTCTCCTCCTTAACCTTCTTATAATTTAATATGCGGCAATGTCATCAGGTACCTATACAACACAGCTGCAAGAATTCCTTTAACCATTAAAGTTCTCCTCCTTAACCTTCTTATAATTTAATATGCGGCAATGTCATCAGGTACCTATACAAAATATAATATCACATCAAAACAAGCTAGCAAAGTAATGCTTTCAAATTAACTAGCTATGTGAATTAGGTGTTCACATAAAACCAGTAGTTGTTAGCGGCAAACTGGAAGAATCAAAACAAAAGAAGCCTATTAAGACGACAAACTAACCTCCGACATCAGCGAGCATTATCAATTCATCTTTGTTTTTTTTGCAATTTCGACTGTCGTGACCTCCGTTGCTGCATGTCCTGCAAATTCTAGGTTTCTTGTTCGTCGCAGAGACATTTGTAACAATAGCCATAGAGTTTTGAGAGGGTATTACCTATTCATGATTCACATGCACAACTTACTTAACTATATACATCGGAGTAGACAATAGCATAGGTATAATAATTAGACACGACTCTTGTTAAAACTGAATTTTGGTTTCACCTGTAACTGTTGATGCATAATTGTTGTTTCTCCTGTTTGGTTTACAGTCACTTCATCCACCTTATCACCTGAAAAAAAATGTTGTTGTGCACTTGTGTTAGCTGCTGGCATTTCAAACAAACTCCTTATCCGCTTTCTCGACTGGCCTCTTGAAGCCTTCTTTTACGGGTCTCGCAATACTTCGTCCTCAGTCACATTTGGTAATGGGTCTGGATTTGTGTTAGATGTAGCCTTCTGAACAGTAGATTCTTGCTCCTTGATTAAGCGAATGTGTGCCTCCAACTGTTGTTCCACTCCTAGCATTAATGACTTAGTGAAAGCAAATAATTCCGTTGATTTTGAACAGCACTTGGTAACAATTCTTTGTGAAATATGTGACAGCTCACTATAACATTCCGTAGCAGATGGATCATTGTCATTTGGGATTAAGTCCCCCGAAGTGTCAAAAACAACTTCATTTGTAGCTTCTCTAGACCACCTTTTTAAATAGTAGTGGGAAGGTAGATTTCTGTACTGTAAGTCGTGGAAAACCTTTAGTGCATGGGCACAAAGAATCCCACTAAACTCGAATTTCCTACAAGAGCATGAAACTGAATTTTCGGTGCTATTATATGTGAGCGTACGTATCCTTCTTACATCCCCAATATCTTTCACTTTATAGATACGAATCACTTCATCTTCTTTTTCCACTTCCAATAACAACCCAATAAGTAACTTGATTTCTTCTTGGAAAATACTAAACATTTTTTGGGTGTAAAATTTTGATGCTTCACGCTCTACATTCCATGGAGATATCAAATCAGGCGACGTTTGTTGTGTATTAAATTCCGCTTGCAATACCGTTTCACGCCTATCAGTCATGGCCTTGGAGTATTGATTAACCAATTAACTTGTTAATGCTTTCACTCCGTTGAGTTGTGGTTATGCCGGCACAAAAATAAGAATGGCTGTAAACTTGATCCCACTTTTCTCGTAAATCATATATCCCTTGTAGCCACTCGTTCTTTGTGAGCTCATATTTTTCAAGCATTTTTTTCCAGTCTTGTTCAAATTCTTCAATCGTCTCCGGATTATATATGCAAGATTTAAAATCTAGTGCAAAGGATTTAAATTTGGAAAACGTTTTACTCAAATGCTTAGCTGCGTTTTGACTTATATGCCACAAACATAATCCATGGTGAGAATCTGGAAATACCTGTTGAACAGCTTTCAAAATTCCTGGTGCTTGATCAGTAAATATACTTATAGGTCTCTTTTCTTCCATCGCTTCCAAAAAAGTAATAAACAACTACACCACAGCATCTGAAGATTCACCATCTATTAGTCCACAACCAAAGAGTGTAGTTTGTCCATGGTTGTTATCCCCACAATTGGTGCACAAAGGATGTTGTAATTGTTTGTCCGGAACGTCGTATCAAAACAAACAGCATCACCAAATAATGCATAATCTCTTCTCGAATTTGCATCACAAAAGAATACACCACATAGTTCTCCTTCTTCGTTTGTTCAAAAAGAACAGAAAAAATGCTTGTTTTCCTGTTGTTGTTTTTTTTTGCTTGAAATAGTCTTGAAGACATCGTACATCACCCTTCTTGAAGAATTCAGCCCTTTTCCTCTGTATAAAGTTGTTAGAATCCTTTTTGGTGAAGTTGAGATTTTTAGCGTAGCCAGATTCTTCACGCAAATATGAGTAAATCTCTGCTGGTTTTATGCCAGAATCATACATTTTAGTGACAATTCCCTGCTGTGGAACTTCAATTTTTCTTTGGGACTTCAAATAATGAGAACCCCATAATGGTACTAGACTGTGTGTATGATCTGCATTAAAATCGATTACTTCATACTTTCCATCATCACAAAGTTTAAACTCAAACCTTGCTTTACATTCAAATCTCCTCTCAGGCCTTTTCTTCTTAGGCGTTCTTACCTTCCGGTATACACCTTCACAACTACAAACTAGAAGTACTCGATGAATTTTGCTTCGATCAGATCTGTTTCTGTTTGATCTTTGTTTCCTCACACTAAAACCAATCTTTCTTGCATATCTATTGTAATATCCATAAGCTTCATCTATTGTGTTAAATATCATTCCAATCTTTGGCTTTTCATACATAGCCTCAATACTTTCTGTTTCTCCAGTCATACGATTTTCACCCTTTTCGCAGTACCCATTTATCATTTCACAATCACTTTCAAAACCCAAACAATCTTCTGATTCTTTGATACAATTACCATATTCTGATTCTTCGATACAATTACCATCAGTGTTCCATTCATCTTCACAAGTGTCATTATTCCACGACTGACCCTGGATTAGTAAACCATTTCATAAGTTATATGAATCAAAGTAAACAAAGCCAAACTCACGACAATACTAGAAAAAATAAGAGGAAGGAAAGCAAACATAATTTTTTTACCTCCATTGTTAAATCTTCACGAGCTAGATCACCATCGGAATCATAATATTTATTTTGATCTTCTAACATGTTGCTGCTGCTAGGGTTTCTAATAAAAGTGGAAAACAGTTATGTTAAGTTCTGCTTGTTTGAGTTTAAGTTCTCATCCCTGCTTGAGTCGACTCTTCATATTTTTATTTTTTTGTTCGCAAGGAAGAAAGGAAGACAGAGAGAAGAAGGAGAACGAGTACTTAATAGGATCCTAAAAAAGAGCGTAGACTTTATTTTCCTATATTTCCAACGATATTTTAAACAAGAAAATTAAAAGAGAAGCTGGTTTTAGAAAACCAGATAAGTGGAAAAGGGTCGAATGATTGGGGCCGGAATGTGCACCCCGGTTTTGAGGGTGCACAAAGTTGGACTTAATTTATTTATTTTTTTCTGTGTGGGGGATTCCTGATCTAATAACGAATGGTATTGTTGTGAGTTTTATAAAAATATTTTCTAGTTATGTTTATTTGTTGTTTTTTCTCGAGAAATTTGATGGCCAGTCCACAAAACCCGACCCAATTTATCCTATAGTTTAGCAGCAAAAAACAATTAGTTGGAGGTCCAAAAAGGTTTTGAAAAGCTAAAATTATTTGACTACCCTCACCCATCACGTGCGGACCGTGTATCTCATTCTTCTTCTTTATTTTTTCCAAGTTGTTCTTTCTTGTTTTCATCTATTTTTTCAGACGAAAACTTCTATTCTTCTCAATCAAGAACACCAACAACTAATTCAACCTAGAACCATGCTTAATCATCTCTCAAATCGATCATTATCAGCAACAGAAACCAAATTCTCCAATCAATCTTCTTCAGCGACCCTAACTCCATTTCAATAACCACTAGATCCCCTTTCTTTTTCTCGATCTTTGTCATCAACTGAGCAACATCTCTTCTACCCATTTCTTCTCGAATCCTTAATTTAATTTTGTTGATTTCTCAGGGTTTATTAAAATTGTTATGTTTAGGGATGATTAAGAGTGAAATTGTTATTATGGTGAATCTGTTGGATAGTGTTTGATCTTAGGGTTCAATTTTGCTGGTTGTAGTAGCATATTAGGGTTAATTTTGTTGTTAGGATTTAGGGTTTATTGATGTGAAGTTGGATATATAAAAACCCCTACTTTGTGTTGGTTTTGATTATTCTTGAAAATATTGATATGTACTTAAAGTTAAAAGGTAATTTATAGATGCAGTACATATCATTATGTATTGGAAAAAATCTTGAATTTATGATTGAACATGATCCGAGAATACATATTGATATGTACTTAGATTTGTAGTTGCAGTACATATCATTATTTACCTAGTTTATGCTTGAATATGATCCTATACAGTATATATTGATATGTACTTAGATAAAAAGTGATTCTTAGATGCTGTACATATCATTATGTATTGTATAAACCACCTAGTATATGAATATGTACATATCATTTGTAGATGTAGTACATGTTATTATGCTTATTCGAGCATCAAAGAAACAATACATAGCAATATGTATTGTTGGATAGTTAGATTAGTGTTTTTTGTATAATCTAACAATACGTATTGATATGTACTATGTAAAACCAAAAAGAAAATATATAAACCAATACATATTGACATGTACTATTATGGTACATATCAATATGTACTACCTTGCGAAATAAAAAATGTTATTGTGCTTTGTTACTTTGGTCCAGCAATATTTTTGGTTTTTATTAGTGCATATTCCCATCATTTTACAAATATATATTTTGCAGTTTCGTCAATAAGAGTTTGGGTTTGCATTGCTCGCAAGAGGAATGGTGATGAAGATGCAAAGGAAGAAGTGTCATCAACAGTGGATTTTGATATGTACTCATTATTGCTATAAATAATACAGGTACCTTGTTTTTCTTCTATGACTTATTGCCTTCATATTTCAAGTTCTCAAATTACTGTGAACACCATTTCTGTTTCAAAATTATATGCAAGTTGCAAGTATTGTAGAAGGTGTACCTCGAGGTTGTATTGAGAGTATCACGTCGGAATTAGTTTATGTGGTTTCCTTGAGTAATTCGAACGGGTGCCCTTATAGATTTTGTGCTTCTCTACTTTTCGACAACTTCGGTTTGCTTCAAATGCTTGCAGATTTTTTATATGACGTCGAATTGACTTTATTCTTTCGTCGTTGGCTCCGTATTTCCTTCCTCTTCAAGATGATAGCAAGCACTCATGGATTCGAACGAGTTCTACTTGGTCTTTGGCTCTTCTCCGCTTGTAGCTAACTTATTTCTTTACACAATTAAGTGCAAATTCACTTCTTTTGGACGATTCACCTAATAAAACACAAATAAGAGAAAACAAACGTAATACATAATAATTTGCAAGAATATAAGCAATTACTAGCATGGAATTGACACAAATATATGTGAAATATTTATGGCTGTCGTAAGTGCAATCAAATTAAAACACTTATTTCCACACAATTAACTGGTAATATAATGGAAGCAAGGATCGTTCCCACGAAAAGCAGTGTCACAAAGGGGGGTTTTGTTTTAGATTTTAAACAAAATAAAATAAAGCAATTGAAAAGATTAAATAGAGAGATATATGATCGAGGAATCCTTCTTCGTTAGTAAATATTCATTGAAGTAATATATTCATTTATTCGTCATTAATCATAGATTATCACCAACCGTAAAATAACAGGTACGCTTAGCTATTCTCAAAATTCCTTAAGTCACTGGATAACAGGTACGCTTAGTCACCAGATTCTATCCATCTGAACCACCTCAAGGTACGCTTACAAGATGTAATTGTTAGAGCACTGCTCGGTCGAACTCGCAAGCGTTGCTATCTCAAGCTTGTTTGTCAAGTTTAGTTGCCAAAACTATAAGTCTTGATTTTTAGTCTACTTATAGCTAAGTCTCGGATTAGGATAGAATGTGTAGTTGAGCTTTAGACTTCGCAGCGTTCATCGATTGAAGACGAAGAACTACTAAGGGGAGCTTGTGGAACTTCATCAACAAAAGGTATGTGGAGACTTGAACTCATCTATCACTCAAAAGTCTATTTATACTCTATCTCATATTTGAGACAAAATTCGTATAGCTATATAGACTTCGATTATACACATTTGATATTTCGAGTTGAGTTTAACTCGCTTACATATTTCTCGAAATATGTGTTGGTAAGCTTTCGCTTTAACCAAGTTCATCTTATATTCTTGACAAAAGTCAAAATATGATCATGTGAAAATCGCCTGGTAACATCTTATATGATTTGTGTGAGACAGTCATTTGGTGTAGACTCGGAATGTTTCGTATTGATCATTTGATCACTTGAAAATTGCTTTGAAGCTAATAGTTTGTGTGAGACAGCTATTGTCGCCTTCTAAGAATGTTTCAAGGATTGAAATGGGAGTTTAGAACAATTAACCATGATTGGATATAGCATAGTATGCGTACTTATATGCTAACTGTTGCAAGTTATTCCAAGTCCGGGAACTATAGTATGCATACCCATATGCGTACTGGTTTGTTAGTTGAAGTCCGGGAACTTAGTATGCATACCCGTATGCGTACCGGCGTAAGTTCATGTCCGGGAATTCAACTGAGTTTGGTGGTGTACGACAGTATGCGTACCTGTTCGCATATTAGCGAACCCAGACCAAGTCCAGCTACTTAGGTATGCGTACCCATTTGCATACTTGATTGGGTTATGTTCTAAAATCGGTTTGTTCATGAACTAAAACATTTATATAATAAGGAATGCAATCTTTTGTAAACCGTGGATATAATGTTCATGAATTGATTCGAGTGAATCAAAATCGATTTTGCTTCAATTTTTTCTTGTATACTTCTATGAGAATATAAACAATTGAACAACTCTATAACTAGTTTCATTTGAGTCATTTGAATTAGTTGTGTTAAGATGAACAAGGTTGATATGAAAGTGTTCATATGGCTAACTTCGGTTAACTATTGTTGAGACAACAAGGTGTACATGTTTAGGTATGGTTACCCATATCTAAATGAAGTCACTTTTCATTTGTGTGTAACAAGCTAAGTTCGATCTAACGGTTGAAAGATATTAGCTTGAGTCTAATCAGGTTTTCATCTAACGGTGAATATGGAATGCTTTGTTACTAAGGTAACATTGATTGCAAACCCTGATTTGAAGAACTATATAAGGGAGAACTCTAACAACTGGGAAACCTAATCCTTACCCCTCCTGTGTGATACTAGTTGCGACTGGAGTCGATTCTCCTTTAACCTAGGTTTTTCCTAAAACTATTATAGATAACGACTTAAAGACTTCATTGGGATTGTGAAGCCAGACCTAAATATTTTCTCTGTATTTGCGTGTTCTGATCTTGCTTTATTTTATCGTATTGAGTACTATCTTCTCTAAGATTTGCTCGAGATTTAATCTCCGATAGGCAAGATAAAAATTAGTCACAAACATCTTCGTCTCATCGTTTGTGATTCCACAATATCTTGTTTCGCTACCATACGATTAAGATTATTGTGAGGTGATTTATATTGCTAGGCTGTTCTTCGGGAATACAAGTCTGGTGTATCAATTGGTTCCAGTTCACCTTGATTTATCAAAATACAGAACAAAACTCATAGGTATTTCTGTGGGAAACAGATTTATCTATTCAATAGACTTTTCAGTGTGAGACGGATTTTTTTATCAAGTCTTTAACTTTGAGTCATAGCAACTCTTAGTTGTGGGTGAGATCAGTTAATGGAATCAAGTGCATAGAGTCCTGATGGGATTCAGAGGTGTAAGGAACGCGACTGTACCTTGATCAGTGTGAGATAGGGCTAGACTACATTCCAGTTTGAAGTTTACTTGTAGTAGGCTAATGTTTGTAGCGGCTTAATACAGTGTGGTGTTCAAATCTTGACTAGGTCCTGGGGTTTTTCTGCATTTGCGGTTTCCTCGTTAACAAAATTTCTGGTGTCTGTGTTATTTCTTTTCCGCATTATATTTGTTTATATAATTGAAATATCACAGGTTGTGCGTAGTTCAATCAATTAGATAATCCAATCTTTGGTTGTTGATATAAATTGATTGACACTTGAACATTGGTCTTTGGTACCGTTCAAGTTATTTCTCATAATAATCAGGCTCACGGATTCTATCTGTTTGATTTGCTGATTACATTGAGAAACAGAGATACAACTCTTGGATATATTTCCATTGATTGAGTTTGACTGTCTAGTTGATTCTCTTGGAATTATATTGGAGTTTGTCCATACAGATTGCCTAAACGAAATATTGGGTGTGGTTGTTAGACCCCCGCTTTTTCAATTGGCATCAGATCAGGCAAACACGTTTAAGACCTCATAAGTCTGTGTTTGTAGCAATCTGACTCTATGGACAGTAGTGCTATCTCTGACAACGCACCACCGGTTTAGAAAAATTCTGACTTGGTTCAAAACTTTGTTTCTCCTGAGAAATCTCTCACGTCTTCTCCATTGTCTAAAACTGTGTGGGAAAAACGCCTAGATGAACAGTTGGTTGATCTTTCAGATGAAAGTGATTCAGATGAAGGACAAGATGTTGATGAGGAAGTCTCATAATATATCAAGCTTTTTGACCATCTCATAAAGAAAAAGAAGTCAGCATCTTGCTTGGCTGAATTTCTGACTCCTCTCTGTCTAGAAAACAGGAAATTGAGAAAACTCTTTAAGGGATACGATTGTGGTTATAATCTCTTACAATCTCTTCTTAAAGATTGTGAAGAAGATGTGCATTCAAAAAACTCTGAATGTGATAATCCTCGTCGAAATCTCTTTGTGTTGAAAGAAAGACTTGCAGAAACTGAAGCAAGATATGACTCTCAACAAAACCGTTTTAATGACAGAGAAATCGGCTTTCTCGCCAGAGAAAAACAATTGGAGGCTGATCTAACTGCTGCTCTTGATAAGGTCAAATCACTGGAAGAGAATCTGAAAAGATTCAATACTAGCTCTACAAAATTATCCACTATGCTGGGAGCATGTAAAAAACATCGTGATACACGTGGTCTGGGCTATAAAGGAATAGACGCTTCAAGTGCTGGTAAGATTAATTTTGTCGGTGCTAATGACAATTTCCTAAGTGAAAATTCCACTAATAGCAAAAGTGAAAAACTACCTTCAGCAACAGATGTTTCTGAAAACAAAGATTGTCAACCTTCAAAAACAGCTCATATGAGAACAGTCAAAAACATTCCCTTCAACTGTTATTATTGCGGAAACAAAGGTCTCCTTGAAAGGAGCTGTCGTTTTCGATTACCGAATGAAAAACTTCATAATGTCTAAGGAAGTAATCAAACCTGCTTCTCACTATGCTAGTGTTAAAGGTCAGTTCTACAATTAAAAAAAAGTGTTGTGATGGGCCAATTCTTGATTGTAAATATGACATAAAATCTGTTTACAATTGTAAAGAGAATAATGTTATATGGATGACTGACAAAATAGATAGCTCCGTGATGAGAAAAAAAATTCGGAGAAAGAAAAAAACCTCAAACTCCTCTTCTCTCACTAGAGAAATACTTGAATCTAAAGTGTCTGTTCCCGAGTACATTCACATCAATAATCGTGTTTTGGAGCTCAAGACCAGTATCAATAGACTCAAGCGCAGTATCAAGAAGGCGAGAAAAGTAACTGTGACAAGTATTTCCAGTCCTTCTCTTATTAATTCTCCTGAGAGAACTTGTGATTTTTCTGATGACGGTCAAGAAAGAAAAAGGGAAAATGTCAATACCCTTGATAAGCTATATGCTCGTCAAATCACAACATGACCACCTTTTTATGTGTGTCCTCTCTGAGACCATGTGAGGATGCACATATTTCACAAGAAGCGAGTTTCTTCTTGTCTAGTGGTCTGTGTTGTATTTGTTTTGGTTTATTAATAATATGATCATCTCATTGTTGAGCCCTGCTCCGGTTATTTGTTACACAATGTAACATAAGTGATCAACGTTTCTTGAGGAAAATTCTTTGTGAAAATTCGCTTTGCTCTTCCCTAACCACTTGGTTTTTGAACCTGGTTCATAACCACGAGCGTACGTGCACCCGACCTTTTACCGAACGTATACGAGTAACCCTAGGGTTTCCCTATGAAAGTTTCCTATATATATATATATATATCATGAACTTCTTTCTCTGATATATACTCGTTCCGTAACGTTAAATATTTCTCATGTGAGATTATGGTATGCACCATGGATGGATGCAAAAAGGAAGACAATGTTGAAGGAAGCAATGTTATTGAGTTTCACGAAAAACCTCTCTCCTTAACCTGCTTTCATGCAGTTGATCATGAAAAGATCTTCCAGTTCAGTTATCATCTCAATTAGTTGGAAATCTTCTTAGAGATTTTGAGGTTGTACGTGGACAACTTGAAATTGCAACAAAGAATCTCGTTTTTCTGAAATCTGAACTGAAGAAGGCAACTGATGAAATTGCTTTTGTCCGTTCCATGGTTGCTGATTATGTCTAAACGATTTGTTATGTCTAGGAAACTTCTTATGAGAATTTATTCTTGTGTTTTAAGAAGGATAACTAGGGTTTGGAATAGCTATTATTGTGAGTACACATAGCTATTGCCAACGATTTTCATCTTGCAATGTTTTTAGATTTATTTATTTAAATTCTAAAGTTTATTTGGAAGATGATTTTGCAGTATTAATCTTTATTGGTTTTATATATTGCAAAAATAATTTTATGGGATATGAGTGTTTACGTCCGTGAACTATGGTTGTCCCATATATGTCAAAAGCTAAGTCTATTATATGTCTTTATGCAAATATTGATGGAAAATAGAATGAGCTTTTGATAACCAAGATTAAGTCTATGGTGTCATTATGCAAATATTGATGAAAATAGAATGAATCTTTGTATATTCCGCAGTATTGATCTTTCCCTGATCCACTTCTATGTGAAAGTACTGTGCGGCTCCGTAAGTTTTCTTATGTTGAGCATCTCCGATTAAATTAATCATGGGTTCTCTTGTGGTTAATTTAATTGAGTTTTCTAGATACAAATTCTTGTTTCATGTAATTTGTTATTGTCCAAAAAAATCCTTCTTTTCTTGTAAAAGTAAGGTTGCTCTTGTTGTTCTTTCGGGAATGACATTTTATGGGGGAGAGTTCTTAATTGAACTTGTGCTTGATTGCCAAATCTTTGTGGGGAGTGCGGCTGTGGAATATTGTAGGAGTTATCTTGTATCTTTATAAACTCCTTGAAGAATACACTAATTTTCGACTATGTGAAATCATCGAACCAAAGTTGATATGCTCTATTTTAGTCATGAAGTATCTCTATGAGAATTTCATTATGATCCCGCTAATTTTCGTGCCTTTGCCAATTTATATTGACAAAAACGGGGAGAATTATTGTGTAGTTCACACTACAAATACATATGGTTTACGGATCATTATGTAAGGGGGAGTGGTTTTCATTATGAGATAAAGTATTGACTAAGGGGGAGTGATACATATCATAATAGCATTGTTGTCAAAGTTGTGATGCAATTGGACATTGATGCTGTGTAATAATACTATGACACTGTATAACAATACGACAACATCTTGTTTTTATATATTGTTATAGCTACGGATCTTCAACAACTATGATGCTGAGTTGAACACGTTCATAATCACTGGAGTACTTGGAAGTGACGAAGAATTCGAGTAATGTTGAAGAACCAAGGAAATCAATCATTTGGATGAGAAGCTACAAAGTTTATTTATTTTGTAATCCATATGTATTGATAGTTTCGTCACTAAAATTGACAAAGGGGGAGATTGTTAGAGCACTGCTCGGTCGAACTCGCAAGCGTTGCTATCTCAAGATTGTTTGTCAAGTTTAGTTTCCAAAACTATAAGTCTTGATTTCTAGTCTACTTATATCTAAGTATCGGATTATGATAGAATGTGTAATTGAGCTTTAGACTTCACGACGTTCATCGATTGAAGACGAAAAACTACTAAGGGGAGCTTGTGGAACTTCATCAACAAAAGGTATGGGGAGACTTGAACTCATCTATCACTCAAAAGTGTATTTCTACTCTATCTCCTATTTGAGACAAAAGTCGTATAGCTATATAGACTTCGATTATACACATTTGATATTTCGAGTTGAGTTTAACTCGCTTACATATTTCTCGAAATATGTGTTGGTAAGATTTCGCTCTAACAAAGTTCATCTTATATTCTTGACGAAAGGCAAAAGTTGATCATGTGAAAATCGCCTGGTAACATCTTATATGATTTGTGTGAGACAGTCATTTGGTGTAGACTCAGAATGTTTCGTATTGATCATTTGATAACTGGAAAATTGCTTTGAAGCTAATAGTTTGTGTGAGACAGCTACTGTCATCTTCTAAGAATGTTTCAATGATTGAAATGGAAATTTAGAACAATTAACCATGATTGGATATAGCACAGTATGCGTACTTGTATGCTAACTGTTGCAAGTTATTCCAAGTCCGGGAACCATAGTATGCATACCCGTATGCTTACTGGTTTGTTAGTTGAAGTCCGAGAACTTAGTACGCATACCAGTATGCGTACCGGCGTAAGTTCATGTCCGGGAATTCAACTGAGTTTGGTGGTGTACGATAGTATGCGTACCCGTTCGCATACTGGCAAACCCAGACCAAGTCCGGCTACTTACGTATGCGTACCCGTTTACATACTTGAGTGGGTTATGTTCTAAAATCGGTTTGTTCATGAACTAAAACATTTATATAATAAGGAATGCAATCTTTTGCAAACCTTGGCTATAATGTTCATGAATTGATTCGAGTGAATCAAAATCGATTTTGCTTTAATTGTGTCTTGTATACTTCTATGAGAATATAAACAATTGAACAACTCTATAATTAGTTTCATTTGAGTCATTTGAACTAGTTGTGTTAAGATGAACAAGGTTGATATGAAAGTGTTCATATGGCTAACTTCATTTAACTATTGTTGAGCCAACAAGGTGTACACGTTTAGGTACGGTTACCCATATCTAAATGAAGTCACTTTTCATTTGTGTGTAAAAATCTAAGTTCGATCTAACGGTTGAAAGATATTAGCTTGAGTTTAATCAGGTTTTCATCTAACGGTGAATATTGAATGCTTTGTTATCAAGGTAACATTGATTGATTGCAAACCCTAATTTAAAGAACTATATAATGGAAAACTCTAGCAACTGGGAAACCTAATCCCCACACCTCCTGTGTGATACTAGTTGCGACTACAGTCGATTCTCCTTGAACCTAGGTTTTTCCTAAAACCATTATAGGTTAACGACTTAAAGACTTCATTGGGATTATGAATCCAGACCCAACTATTTTCTCTGTAGTTGCGTGTTCTGATCTTGCTTTATTTTATCGTATTGAGTACTATCTTCTCTAAGATTTGCTCGAGATTTAATCTACGATAGGCAAGATAAAAAGTAGTCACAAACATCTTCGTCTCATCGTTTGTGATTCCACAATATCTTGTTTCGCTACCATACGATTAAGATTATTGTGAGGTGATTGATATTACAAGGCTGTTCTTCGGGAATATAAGTCTGGTGTATCAATTGGTTCCTGTTCACCTTGATTTATCAAAAGACGGAACAAAACTCGTAGGTATTTCTGTGGGAGACGGATTTATCTATTCAATAGACTTTTCTGTGTGAGACAGATTTGTTTATCAAGTCTTCGACTTTGGGTCATTACAACTCTTAGTTGTGGGTGAGATCAGCTAAGGGAATCAAGTGCGTAGAGTCCTGCTGGGATTCAGAGGCGTAAGGAACGCGACTGTACCTTGATCAGTGTGAGATTGGTTAGGGATCAACTACATTCCACTCCGAAGTTAACTTTCAGTAGGCTAGTGTCTGTAGCGGCATAATACAGTGTGGTATTCAAATGTGGACTAGGTCCCCGGGTTTTTCTGCATTTGCGGTTTCCTCGTTAAAAAAAATTCTGGTGTCTATGTTATATCTTTTCCGCATTATATTTGTTTATATAATTGAAATATCACATGTTGTGCATAGTTTAATCAGTTAGATAATCCAACCTTTGGTTGTTTGTATAAATTGATTGACACTTGAACATTGGTCTTTGGTACCGTTCAAGTTGTTTCTCATAATAATCAGGCTCACGGATTCTATCTGTTTGATTTGCTGATTACATTGAGAAACAGAGATACAACTCTCGGATATATTTCCATTGATTGAGTCTGACTGTTTAGTTGATTCTCTTGGAATTATATTGGAGTTTGTCCATACAGATTTCCTAAACGAAATATTGGGTGTTGTTGTTAGACCCCCGCTTTTTCAGTAATTCAATCGAATGCTTTAAGGTTTGTGAATTTAGGTTTGATCCTAGTAGTTAGACTCAGTACGCTCGGTGTACTTGATTGGGTTGTGTTTACACGTGATTTCTTTATAGAATCCCTCTACAAGGTCTCACGTTCTCTACTTGTGTAAGGAATTATTCAACAATTACGAATATCCTAACCCAAACTAGCAATAGATTAAATCAATAAATATATTCAGTTGGCCACCTATACAATCTATCAATCAATCATAAGTATTTTTAATAGTAAACACAAATGATAATCATATCAAGAAATCAAAATAAATTCATATACTAAATCAAATATTATTTACAACTTAGAATTCATACTCAATCAATAGGTGTTTAGCTACTCATGGATGTAGAAACATCCATGTTACACATATAAGAAAAGTTAAGAGATATCGTTACGATTGAAGAATCCCTCTGAAACCCTAGCTTTCGCTCCGTGTGTAGTTTCTTCTCTTCAAGACTTACAATTTCGTGCTCCTTGATAAATGACCAAATACCCATTTATATAGGTTTACATTGTTTGGCCCTCAAGTATCTAAGTCGGTTAAGGAACCCGACCCGAAGTTATGAAAGAAAGACCCTAAAAATAGTTCGTGAATTTTGGCTTTCATGGTTCCCGAACACGGTTTGCGAACTATTTTTCACTTTAGGTTCAGGTACTTTTGTTTGCGAACACAGTTCCTGAACTAGCCTGTTCACGAATTCCAGTTACACCCGTTTGCGAACTCAGTTCGCGAACTGAATTGTCTTCGGTATTTGGCAAAAAAAAATTGCCCGTAACTTCTTCATCAGAACTCGGAATGACCTCTTTCTTTTTGCATTATTTTTCTATTTCAATTCTGAATTTGAATGAGTTAAGCTTGGTCTTTGGCATGTGTCTTGATTTTGAGTGTTTTGCTCCTTTTCGTTGCACTTCTTCCACTTCTCTTCGACTTGGATACTTGGAATACTTCTCATCTTAGATATTTTTAGCACTTTGTAGCTCCTTTTTGGATGATTCACCCACAAATCATATCAAATATGCACTAATCAAATTCCCCCACACTTGGCTTTTGTTAGTCCTCGAGCAAACTAGCTAACTTAAAATACAACAACTCCCTTTCGTTGAGGACACGGTTGCACTTAGCATATGCTACAAGCCTTTAAACCCCTAGGTGTCCCTAGTGGACAAGTTATAGTCTCTCGTGAGGGTTTACAAGAGGTATACCCACAAAACCTGCTCCAACTTCAAAGCGTTCCAGCATCCCAGCATCCAAAGAGCTATGGGAACATAAGGGTTCTCAATCTATTGTCAAGAAGTCAGAAGTTCAAGAGAAAATTATCATGTAAAGTGCGATTAATCGAAGAAAGTGTGACTGGTCAACCTATGCCATAATAAGAGAACGCATGTTTGAGAGCGACAAATAAGCATTTCGCCTCGATTTATGCCTCACTTAAAATGATTTTATGATAATTGCACTCAAAAGACCGCTTTTATACTCTCACACATGTGTGCAGGCGCGAATTAAGAGAGAAATATTGCACACGTTGAATGGTAGGAAGGAAACATTCTGATTTATTTTTGGAGACTCAACAAAATCATGAAAAATATGAAAAAGCGGGGGTCTAACAACCTCACCCAATATTTCGCTTAGCAATCTGTATGGACTAACTCCAATATACTTTTAAGAGAATCAACTAGACAGTCAGACTCAATCTTAATAAAAAGTATATCAAAGAGTTATATCTCAATTTCTCGATTCAATCCTCACTCAAACAAATAGAAATCTGCTAGCCTAATTGAAAATAAGAGAAATAACTTGAACGGTACCAAAAACCAATGTTCAAGGATCAATCAATTTCAATCAACAACCAAAGGTTGGATTTACCAATTGATCGATTCAACGCACAACCTGTGATATTTCAATTATATAAAAATATAATGCGAAAAAGAAATAACACAGACACCAAAAGTTTTGTTAACGAGGAAACCGCAAATGCATAAAAACCCCGTGACCTAATCCAGATTGAACACACACTGTATTAATCCGCTATAGACACTAGCCTACTACAAGCTAACTTCGGTCAGGACTGTAGTTGAACCCCAATCAATCTCACACTGATCCAAGGTACAGTTGCGCTCCTTATGTCTCTGATCCCAGCAGGATACTACGCACTTGATTCCCTTAGTTGATCTCACCCACAACTAAGAGTTGCTACGACCAAAAGTCGAATACTTTAATAAACAAATTTGTCTCACACAGAAAAGTCTACAGGAATAGATAAATCTGTCTCCCACAGAAATACCTACGAGTTTTGTTCCGTCTTTTGATAAATCAAGGTGAACAAGAACCAAATTATATACCTGACTTATATTCCCGAAGAACAGCCTAGAAATATTAATCACCTCATAATAATCTTAATCGACTAGCGAAAGAAGATATTGTGGAATCACAAACGATGAGACGAAGGTGTTTGTGAATACTTTTCTATCTTGCCTATCGGAGATATAAATCTCAAGCCAATATTACGATTGCACTCAATCACGATAGAAACAGCAAGATAATATCACACAACTACATAGAAAATAATTGGGTCTGGCTTCACAATCCCAATGAAGTCTTTAAGTCGTTAACCTACAGGGTCTAAAGATAAACCTAAGGTTAAAGGAGAATCGACTCTAGCTTATACAACTAGTATCACACAGAAGGTGTGGGGATTATGTTTCCCAGTTGCTAGAGTTCTCCTTTATATAGTCTCCAAATTAGGGTTTGCAATATAAGTTACCTTGGTAACAAAGCATTCAATATTCACCGTCAGATGAAAACCTGATTAGACTCAAGCTAATATCTTTCAAACGTTAGATCGAACTTAGCTTGTTATATACAAATGAAATGTAACTTAATTTAGGTTTGAGTAACTGTACCTAAACGTGTACACCTAGTTGGTTAAACAATAGTTAACCAACGGTTATCCATATGAGCACTTTCATATCAACCTTATTCATCTTCACCATAACTAGTTCAAATGACTCAAATGAACTAGTTAGAGAGTTGTTCAATTGCTTAGATCTTATAGAAGTATACAAGACACAATCGAAGCAAAATCGGTTTTGATTCACTCGAATCGATTCATGAACATTATAGCCATGGTTTGCAAAGATTGCATTCCTTAATATATAAATGTTTTAGTTCATGAACAAACCGATTTTAGAAAGTAAACTACCTAAGTATATGCGAACAGGTACGCGTACTTAAGTAACCGGATTGAGTTTGTTTTCACTTCCAAACTCCAGCAGAAATTCAGGACGTGAACTTTCCGCCAGTACGCGTACGGGTACGCATACTGGCCCGAATTTCCAACAACCGCCAGTACGCATACGGGTACGCATACTTTGGGTTCCCGGTTATGGACTTGTACACAAATGTGAAAACACACTATGCTTATATCCAAAGATGGTTACATGTTCTAAACTCTCATTTCAATCATTGAAACACTCTTAGAGGATGTTATATAGTTGTTATTCACAAACTATTTTTCATCAAAGCGATTTTCAAGATATTGAAATAATCAACATGACTTTCGTCAAGAGTAAAGATGAACTTGGCCAAAGCGAAAACTTACCAACACATATTTCGAGAAATAGATAAGCGAGATAAACTCGGCTCGAAATAGAAAATGTGTATAATCGAAGTCTATATAGCAACCGACTTTTGTCTCAAGATAGGAGATAGAATAGATAGACTTTTGAGTGATAGATAAGTTCAAGTCTCCACATACCTTTTTGTCGATGAAGTTCCACCAGTTCCTTGAGTAGTTCTTCGTCTTTGGATGATGAACGTCGTGGAGTCTAGATCTCAACTACACTTACTATCCTAGTCTGAGACTTAGCTATAAGTAGACTAGAAATCAAGACTTATAGTTTTGGAAACTAAACTTGACAAACAAGATTGAGATAGCAACGCTTGCAAGTTCGACCGAGCAATGATCTAACAATATCCCCCTTTGTCAATTTTAGTGACAAAAGTATCAATACATATGAAATACAAAATAAATAAACTGCAGCTTCTCATCCACATGCTTGATCTCCTTGGTTCTTCAACATTACTCTAAATCTTCGTCACTTCCAAGTACTTCAATGATTCCAAAGATATTCAATTCAGCATCATCATTGTTGAAGATTCGTAGCCATAACAATGAGAAAACAATAGCTCTGAATCATTGTTACACAGTGTCATAGTATCATTACACAGCATCAAAGTTCAATTGTATCACAACTTTGACAACAATACTATGGTGATATGTATCACTCCCCCTTAGTCAATACTTTGTCTCACATGAAAACCACTCCCCCTTACATAATGATCCGAAAACCATATGTATTTGTAGTGTGAACTACACATTAATTCTCCCCCTTTTTGTCAATGAAATTGGCAAAGGTACGAAAACTAATGGGATCCTAATGAAATTTCCATAGAGACACTTCATGACAAAAAGAAAGCACATATCAAATTTTTAGATCCAATCATATAGCTGAAACTAAATGCATTCATCAAGGAGTTTATAAAGATACAAGATAACCCCTATAATATTCCACAGACGCACTCCCCACAAATATTTGGCAATAAAGCACAAGTTCAATTAAGAACTCTCCCCCATAAAATGTCATTCCTGAAAGAACAACAAGAGCGACCTTACTTTCACAAGAAAAGAAGGATTTCTTTGGACATTACACTAAGAAACTTGACAGAAAGTCAACTTACTGGAACAAATGTAGAATTGAAGTAACACTTACTGGAATTCCAAACTCAATTGCCCAACAGATCGAGATAAGCGCAGGGGCAAGAGTTTTAGAAAAGACTAATGAACCAAAACAACACCAATAGACTGCCACAAGTGTCGAAATGTAGCAGTATCTAATGGTTTGGTAAAAATATCAGCCAATTGTTGTTCGAAAGGCACAAATTCCATATTTATGATACCATTTTCATATAGATCCCGAATAAAATGGTACCTTATATCAATGTGCTTAGTTCTTGAGTTCTCAACGGGATTTTCCGTGATTCGAATCGCGCTAGAGTTGTCACAAAAGATCTTCATTATTCCAGTATCAATTCCATAATCAGGAAGCATTTGTTTCATCCAGAGAAGTTGAGTACAACATGAGCCGGCAGAAATATATTCCGCCTCACATGTGGACAGGGATTGTGAATTTTGTTTCTTGCTATGCCAGGCCACAAGATTCAGTCCTACATAGTAGAAACCCCCTGATGTACTTTTTCTCTCTTCCACACATCCTTCCCAATCAACATCTGAATATGCAGAAAGATTAGTGTTAGTATCAAAAGTGTAAGATAAACCGTACCCGACCGTGTGATTAACATATCGTATGATCCTTTTTGCAACTGCAAGATGAGATTCCTTTTGATTAGCCTGAAATCTGGCACAACAACCCACACTAAACGCAATATCAGGTCTAGTAGCTATAAGATATAAAAGGCTACCTATAATAGATCGATACAGTTTTTGATCCACATTTACTCCTTTCTCATCTCTATGTAGTTTACCAGTGGTGGGCATAGGTGTCAGTTTTGGAGTTGACTTATCCAGACCGAACCTTGAGAAAAGATCCTTAGCATATTTTTATTGAGATAAGTAAATTCCATCCTTATGTTGCTGAATTTGTAATCCTAAAAAGAACTTTAATTCACCAACATTGCTCATTTCAAATTCTTTGCCAAGAGAGACTAGAAAATCTTTTGCAAGTTTTTCATAAGTTGAACCATAGATGATATCATCTACATAGACTTGAGCAATGACAACATCTTTCCCACTCCATTTGGTAAACAAGGTTTTATCAGCTCCGCCTCTCGAAAAACCTTTCCTAAGAAGAGAAGTAGTTAGTTTTTCGAACCAGTCACGAGGTGCTTGTTTTAACCCATATAATGCCTTTTTAAGCTTAAGGACATGATCTGGGAAATCAGGGTTTTCAAAACCCTTAGGTTGAGCGACATAGACCTCTTCCTTTAAATTTCCGTTTAGGAATACGGATTTTATGTCCATTTGAAACAGCTTAACCTTAAGAAAATAGGCATGATCTAATAACAGCCGAATGAACTCAAGGCGTGCCACAGGAGCAAAGGTTTCGTCAAAGTTGATACCCTCAATCTGTGAATATCCTTGAGCGACAAGCCTGGCTTTATTTCTGACAATTGTGCCAAATTCATCAGACTTATTCTTGAATATCTATTTGGTACCAACAATATTGATATTGTAGGGACAAGGTACTAGTTCCCATACGTCTTGTCTTTGAAATTGATTTAACTCTTCATGCATTGCATTCACCCAAAAGGAATCGCTAAGAGCTTCATCAATATTTCTTGGTTCTACTTGTGAAAGATAACAACCAAAATTGCAAATATTTTGAAGTTGTCCTCTTGTCTTGGCAGTAGAGTCTCTACCTCCAATAATACTGTTGGGATCATGATTCCTTTGAACCCAGAGGTGTCGAGGAGGGACACATTCTTGTTCAACAGGAGCAGCTTGATCAGTGTTCTTCTCCTCGTCACTATAAATATCAGGATCAGTAACAGTTGGGATGACTTCAACCGATTCTGGGATTTCTTTGACTTTCTCAATTGTCTCAGTTGGAGGCAATTCAACAGGAGGATTATCATGATGAAAATTACTAATATCATCAATGATAACATTCGCAAATTCCATCATAACTTGGGTTCTGAGATTAAACACTCGAAAACCACGACTATCAGAGGCATATCCAAGAAAGATACCTTCATCACTTTTCGTATCAAATTTCCCTCTCTGTTCTCGATCTTTTAGAATGTAGCATTTACTTCTGAACACTCTGAGATAGTGTAAGTTGGGTTTTATACCGTACCACAACTCATAAGGAGTGTTTAGGGTTTTAGACCATAGGTAGACACGATTGATCAAATAACATGCCGTGAAGACAGCTTCTCCCCAAAACCTTAAAGGTAAGTTTTTGTTATGAAGCATTACCCTGGCCATTTCCTGAATGTTCCTATTCTTTCTTTCTGCAACTCCATTAGCTTGAGGAGTAATGAGTGGTAAGTATTGTTGAATAATCCCCAGTTCGTCACAAAATTCAAACACCTTAGTGTCCTTGAATTCAGTTCCACGGTCGCTTCTAATTTTCTTTAGTTTGTGACCTTGTTCGTTCTGGATTCTATTAAAAATAATCTTGAATTCGTCAAGGGTTTCATTCTAATGAGATAGAAATGCTACCCAAGTGAATCTAGTGTAATCATATACCATAACTAAAGCGTACTTCTTACCCGCAACCGTGGTTTGTTGAATAGGTCCGAAGAGGTCCATATGAATTAAATCAAGTGGAGCTTTAGTGAGAATATCTCGAGATGATTTATGGTGAACTTTCGTTTGTTTACCCTTTTGATAGGCACCACATACACCATCAATCTTTGCATTGATTTTGGGAATGCCTCTAACAAGTTCTTTATTAATGATCTTAGTTAGAAGACGATAATTGATGTGACCAAAACGCTAATGCCAAAGATGTGTCGATTTCACCTTAGTCAAATTGCAACAGTTACTGAACTGAGTATCCAGAAGATAACAGTTGTTTTTACCACGAGTTCCCTGAAGACAACTCTGTGGCCTTTGTCACAAATTTGACTAATAGAAAGAAGGTTTGCAGTCATACCTTTAACATATACTACATCATGGATTTCAGGAACGCCGGGAAGTTGGATCGTCCCCTTCTTGCTTATGTAGCAGCAACTCCCATCTCCAAATGTTACCGGACTTCCTTCATAGTCGCTTGAAGTTACGAACCATGAGATATCACCAGTCATATGTTAGCTACATCCACTGTCAAGAAACCATTGAAAGGGCGATGTTGATTTTAAAGAAAAAGCTCCCATACTAACACTACTATCCTGTTTAGGATTTCTTGTTAGTTTTGTACATCCTTTTAGAGAAGTAAACAGTTGTTCAGCTTTCTTATGAAGATTACTTACAACTTTTAAACTTTTCCGGAAGGACATACATGTATGTTGAAAGTGATTGTAAGAGTCACAGAACATACATGGACCAACATCTTTAATCTCGTTTGAGTATCTATGAGTCCCATCAGATTTCACAAAACCTAAACCTCGTTTATCATCTGACTTATGACTATTCTTCAGAGAAGAATAAGCAGAGTTATTCAAATCCATTGAAGGAATATTAACAGATTTCAAATCCTTATACATTGCAATTTCCGCAACAAGATCAGAGTTGATCCAGATTTGTTCATCCAACTTTTTCTGGAGAATAACAAGTTTTTCAGAACTTTCTTTACGATCACATTTTAATTCTGGTGAAGCGTTTATAGAGACTTTACTATCCATATAGTCAGATCGCTACAAACACAGAGTTATAAGGTCTTTAAACGTGTTTGTCTGCTCTGATACCAATTGAAAAAGCTGGGGTCTAACAACCTCACCCAATATTTCGCTTAGCAATCTTTATGGACTAACTCCAATATATTTATAAGAGAATAAACTAGACAGTCAGACTCAATCTTAATAAAAAGTATATCAAAGAGTTATATCTCAATTTTTCGATTCAATCCTCACTCAAACAAATAGAAATCTGCGAGCCTAATTGAATACAAGAGAAATAACATGAACGGTACTAAAGACCAATGTTCAAGGATCAATCAATTTCAATCAACAACCAAAGATTGGATTTACCAATTGATCGATTCAACGCACAACCTGTGATATTTCAATTATATAACAAAATATAATGCGGAAAAGAAACAACGCAGACACCAAAATTTTGTTAACGTGGAAACCGCAAATTAATATAACCCCGAGACCTAGTCCAGATTGAACACACACTGTATTAAGCCGCTACAGACACTAGCCTACTACACACTAACTTCGGTCTGGACTGTAGTTGAACCCCAATCAATCTCACATTGATCCAAGGTACAGTTGCGGTCCTTACGTCTCTAATCCCAGCAGGATACTACGCACTTGATTCCCTTAGTTGATCTCACCCATAACTAAGAGTTGCTACGACCCAAAGTCGAAGACTTTAATAAACAAATCTGTATCACACAGAAAAGTCTACAAGAATAGATAAATCTGTCTCCCACAGAAATACCTACAAGTTTGTTCCGTATTTTGATAAATCAAGGTGAACAGAAACCAATCAATAACCCAAACTTATATTCCCAAAGAACAACCTAGAATTATCAATCACCTCACAATAATCTTAATCGACTAGCGAAACAAGATATTGTGGAATCACAAACTGAAAAAGTGTGGGTCTAACAACCTCACCCAATATTTCGCTTAGCAATCTGTATGGACTAATCCAATATACTTTTAAGAGAATCAACTAGACAGTCAGACTCAATCTTAATAAAAAGTATATCAAAGAGTT